>PVKS010013060.1:0-51951 GCA_004027875.1 Aplodontia rufa | reverse complement strand
TCTGCCCCTCTTTCTTAAAAAAAAGAAGAAAGACTGTTTTCCTAACCTTTTCACTGTTTTCTTCTAGAAAGGTATGGTTTCTCGGGCGCGGTGGTGCACACCTATAATCCCAGTGGCTCAGGAGGCTGAGGCAGGAAGATCGTAATTCCAAAACCAGCCTTAACAACTTAGCAGGGCCCTAAGCAACTTAGCCAGGCTCTGTCTCAAAATAAAAAATAAAAAGGGCTGGGGATGTGGTTCAGTGACTAAGTGCCCCTGGATCAATCCCTGGTACAAAAAAGAAAGTTATGGTTTTAGGTTTTACCCTCAGGTCTATGATGCATTTCAAGTTAAGTTCTTTAAATGATGCATGGTAAGGGCTGAGTTTTTATTTTAAACAGATATCCAATTCTCCCAGGACCTTCCTTTGAAATGATTATCTTTCACTATCAGACTGCCTTGGGGCCTGGGGTGTGGCTCAGTGGCACAGCAAGCTCGGGGCCCTGGGTTCCATCCCAGCACCACACACACACACACACACACACACACACACACACAGGAACAACAAAATGCTTAGTTTCTCTATTGGAAATCAACATGCACGTCAAATTATTTCTGGACTATATTCTGTTTGGCTATTCACTGTTTCAAATGTCTATCCTTATACCCAAATACCACACTTTCTGGATCACTAGCTTTATTATAAGTCTTAAACTCAGGTAATGCAAGTTCTCCAATTTTGTTCATATTTTGGGGAGTTGTTTTAGTTATTTTATGTCTAAATTTTTTTCTTCTTCTTCTTTTTGTACAGGAGGTTGAATTCAGAGGTACTTAACTACTGAGCCTGGTCCCCCGCCCTTTTTTTAAATTTTGAGACAGGATCCCATTAAGTTGCTTAGGGTCTCGCTGGCTTTGAACTTGGGATCCTCCTGCTTCAGCCTCCTGAGCCACTGGGATTACCAGTGTGCACCATCACACCCCGCCAGACCTGTTTACAGCATTTAGTGCTATAAGCATCCCCCTAAATACACCTTTCCTGGCAACCCGGAAATTCTTATATGTTGTATTTTCATCTTCATTCAGATTTTAAAAGTTTCTAGAAAAAATAATACAAACAAAAGTTTCTAGTTTCTCTTCTGATTTCTTCTTTGACCCATGAGTTTTACAAAAGTGTGCCATATTAGGGCTGGAGCAGTGGCTCAGTGATTGGAGTGCTCGCCTGGCATGCTCAGTGCCCAGGTTCAAACCCCAGCACCACATACACAATTAAGTGACTAAATGTCAGAGAAACAAAGGCCAAATGAAAAAATAAACAAAATCAATTTTTCTCTCTCTCTCTCTTTAAAACAAAAAAAGTGTGCAGGGCTGGAGCAGTGGCTTAGCAGTTAGGGCGCTTGCCTGGCATGTGCAAGTACACACGTTCAAACCCCAGCACCACGTACACAGCCAAGTCTTGGAGCAACAAAAGCCACATGAGAAACTAAATTAAAAAATGATTCTTTCTCTCTTTCTCTCTCTCACCATCCCTCTCTCTTTAAAAAAAGAAAAGTGTGCTGTATCTATTTATTTATTTAAAGCAAGTGAGAGGAAATTTTATTTAAAAGGAAAGAGAAACCCTCAGCTTTCCCAGCGCAGCATTCCTGGGAATGCCCCAGAAGTGTGCTATTTTGCTGAGCGCAGTGGCACCCACCTGTAATTGCAGCAACTCCAGAGGAGGAGGCCGCAAGATCACAAGTTCAAGGCCAATCTGGGCAACTTAGCAACTCGTCTAAAAATAAAAAAATAGAAAAGGAATGGGGATGTAGCTCAGTAGTAAAGCAACCCTGGGTTCAACCCACCCACAGTACTGCAAAAAAGAAAAAGAAAAAGTGTGTTATTTTGCTTTGACATATATGTGACTTGAATTCTTTTAAAATGTATTGAGTTGTTATATTCCTGGATATGGTGTCTTAGTAAATGTTCTGTGTGTACTTAAGAAAATCACCAAACTTGTGGTCTGGAGCGGTGGCTCAGTGGTAGAGCACTTGTCTGGCATGCGCTAGGACCTGGGTTTGAACCCCAGCACCACATACACAACAAAGTGTTGAAGCAACAAAAGCCACATGAAAAGGTAAATAAAATCGATTCTCTCTCCCCCTGCCCTGCTTTAAAAAAAGAAAGACAAGCACCAATTTTGCTTTTATTGGGTGATGTGTTCTATCACATCTGTTGGGTCAGGGCTGGGGCCATGGCTCAGTGGTAGAGCACTTGCCTAGCATGTGTGAGGCACTGAATTTCAATCCTTAGCACCACATAAAAATAAATAAGCTTTTATTTATTTTTTCATCTGGTCTTTGTTTCTCTGACAGTTGTGTATGTGGTACTGGGTCCTAGTGCATGCCAAGCAAGTTCTCCAACCACTGAGCCAGGGCTCTAGGCCCCCACCCTTATTGTTATATAACGATCTTCTTAAATACTGGTAATATTCTTGGCTCAGACATCTACTTGTATGTTGGGGCACAGTGGCGCACACACTTGGGAGGCTGAGGCAGGAGGATCTCGAGTTCAAAGCCAGCCTCAGCCACTTAATGAGGCCCTAAACAACTTAGCAAGACCCTGTCTCAAAATAAAATATAAAAAGGGCTGGGTAAAGGAGGCAATATCTACCAAGCTTCTGTCTGACAAAGTCCAGACTTGGGGAAGGGCTCAGCAAAGCCAGCATTCCAGGATATTGCCAAAATCATCCCTTATGGAAATTGGCTATTTACCCAAACTGGAAACTCTAATTGTTATGAGAATTCTATTGCTCAAATAAGAGTTACAGATTGATGAGAAGGGTACTTGTACAACACATATGGAGGTCATGAAGGATGAAGCTGTACTGACTTGGAAGCAGAGTTGGAAATAGAAAGCAAAATAATTGGAACTAAGGAACAAAGGAACCAGTATATGTAAAAATTGCCTTTCCTGTCTTTGCAGAAGTTAAGGTTCCCATAGGTTAGGAAGCACAAATATCTTTTTTTTTTTTTAAAGAGAGAGGGACAGTGAGAAAGACACAGAAAGAGAGAAACAACTTTATTCAGTGTTTCACATGGCCTTAGTTGCTCCAACACTTGGTTGTGTACGTGGTGCTGGGGTTTGAACCCGGGTCCTCGTGCTTGCCTGGCAAGCGCCGAAACCGCTGAGCCACCGCTCCAGCCCACAAATATCTTAAGAGTAACAATTATAGGACTTAGGATAGCTACAAAATATCTAATAAGGTTACAGTAACAAAATAGTTTTAGGTTAGTAGTTAATTAGGGTATAAGGGCCTATAACATAGTTAAATAAAAAAACATCTGAAGGAAAATACGGAGTCAGAGTCTTGGGAAAGTGGTCTCTGCCTTTTGTTGGGGCAGGTTGAGGACTGAACTCGGGGTCTTGCGCATGCTAGGCAAGTGCTCTGCCACTGAGCTAAATCCCCAACCCCAACATTGTCCTTTTTGAAAGTGAAATGTTTTTGTACCTGGAACAGTTCACGGGGATTTGACCGTGAACTGATGATGGGGTGGATGATTTTGTGTCTGGTGCTCTGGGACAGTTTGAGTGGTTGCAGGTGCTCGGTTTGGTTAATGAGGCAGGTAATGAAAGCATTGTTTATGCACCTGTATAAAAGAGCTCAGCAATGAAGAACAGACAGAATTTTGCTCAAGTAGCTTGCTGTGTCTGCTTGCAACTTGCCCCGGAGGTTCAGGTTGTTCCTCCAGGGACCCTAAGAATTGCTGGGCTGGTCCCTGGCAGCTGGGGATTTGGCTCAGTGGTTAAGGTTCAATCCCTGGTACCAAAAAAAGAAAAGAAAAGAAAAAGAAATCTATTTGTTCTGTTGAGATAGAAAAGACCCAGATCTCAAGCTCAGTCCATGTAAGGTGGATTGAAGTTCACTGCCAATTCCAATGCAAGGCACTAAGGTCCACAGACCTGGTGAAAACACACAGAAGGGGAACCCTGCTCCAAACCACAGAGTCAGGCAAAGCTGTCTGTGATGACACTTGAGGACATTGAAGACATTCTGAGGAAGTGGAAAGGCCCACGCAGAAGACGATTCACCTGCTTCGGGCATGACAGGCACTAGGATTTGAATGTGGCCCCCAAATTTCATGTATTGGAAAGTTAATTCCCAAATTAAGTATGGGAGGTTAGTGGTATTTGGAGGTAAGGTCTTTGGCTGGATTAGATCAGATTATCAGAGTGGGACCCCATGATGGGACTGGTGGCTTTACAGAAAAGGAAGAGAGACCCAAGCTGACACGCGTGTAGTGTGTCTTGTCATGTGATGCCCTCTACCATATTATGATGCAGTTAGAAGGCCTCCTCCCAATGGCACAAAGATGCCAGCACCAAGATCTTGGACTACCCAGCCTCTCAAAAACCATAAACCAAATAAACATTTATTCTTTATAAACTGTCCAGTCTCTAGCATTTTGTTATAGTAATAGGAAATGGATGGAGAAGGTATGGTACACATTATGGGCAAAGGGCAGAGCCGGGAGCGGATACAGTCTTTCTGGTCCTAAATTAATAATAAGGAGAAGAGTACAGGAAAGGGGGCTTTGTGTTTGTGTAGGCATGAGATGACGATGGCCTACACTAGGACAGTGGAAGATGGAAAGGGAAGAATGACTTATACAGACAGGATGCAGAATCAGTGGGGCAAGAGCCTTCTAACTGGTTGCTCCCACCCTTGCCTGTCACCCCCAGAGGGTATTCCAACACAGTAGTGTCAGGGTACATCACGCCTCTGCTCAGCACCCTCGGGTAGATCCTCATGTCACTCAGTAAAAGCCTGGGCTGACCATCACAATGTGACCTGAGGCCACTCTCCCATTACTCACTCTTCCCTAGGTCCTCTCCAGCCATGCTGTCCTCCTCCAACACCCAGGACCAGACCACCTTCAGATGCAACTCTTCGCCCAAACATCAGATGGCTCATGCCCTCACCTTCTTCAGGTCTTTGCTCAGATATCACCTTCTCAAGGATGCTTCCCTAACGATCCTCGCTGACACTGCATCCTGCTTCAAGGGCCCCCACACACTCCTGATCCCCTTCATTCTGCTTTCCATTTCCCCTCCAGGCCTTACTACCTTCCAATATACTACACAATTCATGAGATTTATATATTCCATCACGTTTACTAGGGAAAACACCACAAAGGCAGAGATCTTTCTTTTGTTCGGTGCTATCCTGAGTCCCCAGAATAGAAGACACTTGAACAAAGGGCTTAATTACCAGTTTGGATGTGGGGGCAGATGGTGCAGATGCTGCCCAGGTTTCTGGAGCTGGGGGTGTGGGTGGAGTTCGAGGACACTGCACTGTTTTAAAAGCAAAGGAGACCTCAGGTGGAAGCCAGTCATCACCTTCTGGGTGATGTGGTGGGGTTGAATCCACAGAAGAAATCATGCAAGACAAGAGATGGAGCTTGTGTGGACATATTTAAATAAAAGAGTGAGCTGAGGAAGGGGACAGATGCTTAGATGGCGAGAAAAGTAGGGGCATGTGGGTGGCAGGAGCTGAGGAGGCTTTCAAGGTGAAAGAGAGGGACGATTGGGGGTATTCAGTAGCAAGTCACAAATGGCCTTATGGGTGTCGCAACTCAAGTGACTGGTTACAAGCTCAACCTGTAATGTCAACGGGTGGGGGGGGGGCGGGAAAGATGACCGAGACCAACAGCGCGGGCATTTGGGCATTTATAGGCAGACAGATCTAAGAAATGCTACGACAGGTTTTGCTAAACCTCTGAACGCCAACCGTCCCACGTTTAATATGGGGACAGCACCACCTAGCTGATGATCTTTGTTGACGGATGATTAAAAGGGATGACGAAGGAAAACAGAGGCACAGAGTGGGTGCTTTAGCTCCATTTTGTTAATGACAGCATAGAGCTGGCTGCGACCCTGGCACTGACTGAAATAGCGGGCAGTGCAGGACCAGTGGGGCCATGGCTATCTGGCAGGACTGAACAAGATAAGGACAGCAAAACCGTAGGCACAGAAAGGGGTACGGGCACGCAGCGCTGAAGAGTCAATGCCTATTCGGTCCCAAAATTAGCAGGAATTAGAGCTCAGCCTTGTCCCGGGTCCCGGGCACACCTGCCTAACCCTCGCTTTCGAGGAGCTGTAAGGTTGCGGGAGAAGGGCTAGGGCTCACCTGCCCACCAACTGCGCTTGACTACTCGCAGCCGCAGGGGTAGGACCCAGCCCTAGGCAACGCTGCCTACCGCCCCTAGCAACCACTCACCGGCCTTTCCCTTTCTATAGGCCAGCGCATTTCTTTTCTTCCTCTTATTGGTCCGCGTAATGTTCTCGTAACCAATCAGTGGCGGCCACGGGACCCAACTCACTCCCACTCAACTCGGAGGGGTGATCTAGGAGGAGACAATTTTCTGTTATCTGCATCCAGGTGTCCCACAAACCACCTTATCTGCCAGACTGTTGTGAATATCCGTGGAACGGGGCGCTGAAATGTTTTCTTTCCCTTAGACCTACTGTAAAGCCTGTCCCTTGCGCGCACACACCCCTCCAAGTAGAACGGCCTGCAAAAAGCTCCACCTTCCCGTGGCGGGGAGAGCTGGAGTCCCGGCTCGGGGAGGCCGTACCATCTGTGACCAGTTGGCGGGGGGCGACCCTTCCCCGTTGCCCTCTGCCGTTCCGACCACCTCTCTCGCCTCTTGCTTTGCCCTTCTCCCCAGGCACGAAACCCCGAAAGGGCGGTAAGACAACCGCTCCCAGCACCACGCGGGGCGCGCGGGGCGAGCAAACCAAGGGCGCACTTGGTACGGTCCACGCCGCGCCCCGCGCCGCCGGAAGTGAGGTGTCTTACCCCCGAAGTTCCGGTTCGCAGGGGGTGGGGAGTGTTGTTAACCGGAGCCGCTGCCGCAGTCGCGGAGATTGAGCGGGCTCGCGGCGCTGGGCTCCTGGTGAGTGAAGTGAAGTGGGCCCCGGGTTGTGGCTGGGGTCGGGACCCGAACCTTCCCTTAAGGTCACCGGGATCGGCTCGCTCCCTCGTTCTCGTCGCCTGCTGTCGGCCTGTCAGCTGGCGGTAGACCTCAGGCGGCGGCGCGGCCACAGAGGCTGGGCCCCGCCTGCGACGTTCACAAGTCCTGGCGCTCACAGGTGCGCGGCTGCGAGGGCGACTCGGGTCCCTCTGTCCCGCCACTGCACCCTGCTGGACGGCCGTTTCTTAGTGCCCCGAGTTGACACAGCCCCGGGGGTTGGGGGGCGCCAGGGTTCCAGGCTGACGTACCCCGCCCGCTCCCGCGGGGCGCGTGTCCGCGCTGACCACCCTGGCACAGCTGTCACCCGCGCTGCCGCCTCTCCCTGCTGCGCCCCTCTGCGCCTTGTTTCGCCCAGCCCAGGCCGAGCGTTCCCGCCTCTGGAGCAGATTTTTGCTTTTGCCTCAACCCCCAGCACCCTAGGGTCAGTGGTGGGGGCCCCCGCCCCCCACAGGCCCTCCAGCAATGCTGCTTTTCCTCTTGGCCTCCCTAGAGGGGGCGGCGGCCTGGCAGGCAGGTGGAAAGAGCCCTAGATTCGAAACTAGACTGACCCAGGTTTCAGGCCTTGCATCAGTGTGATCGCTTAACCCCTCTGGGGCGCAGTTTGTTGTTTGTGAAACGGGGAAGCATGTGCTCCGCTGGTTGTGAGAGTGAAGTGAGATTTTACCCCCTTTCTCCTGTTGACGCAGTGCCAGGCACTAGGCTGCGTTTGCATAGCGTGGGCAACACGCACGGTATTGTCTTTCCTTTCCCCACGCAGGTCTGCGGGCCAGGGCAATGTTCCGCACCGCAGTTATGATGGCGGCCAGCCTGGCGCTGACCGGGGCCGTGGTGGCTCATGCCTACTACCTCAAGCACCAGTTCTACCCCACTGTGGTGTACTTGACCAAGTCCAGCCCCAGCATGGCAGTGAGTTCAGGGCTCAGGGAGGGAGGAACTCCCTGGGAGGGAAGGAGGCCGCTGCCTGGGCAGAGGCGGGGCTACAGGTCAGTAGGGGAGAAGTAACCACTAGCTGCCTAACTTTGAATAAACCCGTGGAGACTTGGGGAGGTTCCTGAATGATGAGCTCCAAGCTGAGGAAAGCAGAAAGTGACCTCAAACCATCGCCTTTCTCCACTCGCAGGTCCTGTACATCCAGGCCTTCGTCCTTGTCTTCCTCTTGGGCAAGGTGATGGGCAAGGTGTTTTTTGGGCAGCTAAGGGCAGCAGAGATGGAGGTAAGTTGTTGGCCCCAAAGGTGAGGGGTTCAGGGCTGGGCAAGCAATGCCTGGGTTCCACATCAACCCTGCCCAACCCCCAGCACCTTCTGGAGCGTTCCTGGTACGCTGTCACTGAGACTTGTCTGGCCTTCACCGTTTTTCGAGATGACTTCAGCCCTCGCTTTGTTGCGCTCTTCACTCTCCTCCTCTTCCTCAAATGTTTCCACTGGCTGGCTGAGGACCGTGTGGACTTTGTGAGTTGGGAGTGGCCAGTGGGCAGGCTTGTGGAGCAGGGAGGGCAGAGTTTGGGATACGGGATGGCACCAGCCTTCCTGATGGGCCCACTCTGCTCTGCTTTAGATGGAACGCAGTCCCAACATCTCTTGGCTCTTTCACTGCCGCATCGTCTGTGAGTGAGACCTGTGGAAGGGAAGGGAGGGAGTTGGAGGGAGGAGAGGCACATGGAGGAGTGGAAGGTGAACCGCCACTAGCCATAGACCTAACCCCCAGAGTACAAGACACCCCTCAGCCCACAGCCGTGCAGGAAAGATAATTTAAGAAGTTCATTTGCATCATCTCTGCCCTGTTCCACTCCAGGGCTCCCCAACTGCCTGGGCCCTGGCTTTCTGCCTCCTCACCCAGAGGCTGCCCCAACACCCACCCCTGGCAAAACTCGAGGTCCCAGAGGGCTGACACAGTGGAGTGTGCCCACCTGACTAGATGACTCGGGCAATGGTGGGCTTGAAGGTGGGGCTGTCCTAGAGCAAGAAGTGAATCTCAGGCCCTGGACTGACCCTACCCTACCCCATTGGGTCCCAACAGCCCTTATGTTCCTCCTGGGTATCCTGGACTTCCTCTTCGTCAGCCACGCTTATCATAGCATCCTGACCCGTGGGGCCTCTGTGCAGCTGGTGTTTGGCTTTGAGGTAAACCTGGCTTGGGAGTTTGGGGGGCAAGCCCAAGTTTGGCAGTGCATGTGCCTTGAGTGACCCAACAGACCCTTACTGAGCACCTGCTGTAGTAGGGCCACCAGTAAGCAGGGGTCAGTCAAGACATGGTAACCCTTCACATGTTCCTAGGTGATAGCAGGAGGGCACAAAAGTGGTTGGTGCAGAGGAGGCCTGGCCTGGGGTTCAGGGAAGGTTCCCTGGAGGCTGATGCTAGAGTTGGCTCATAGGTGGATGGACAGGAGAGAAGTCGCTGAGTGCCCGCTGTATGCCAGTCTTGTGCCAAGCTCCTGACCTGCATTTCTTAATCAGCAAGACAACACTGTTATAAATGAACAGTTAATTCTGCATTTTACAGATGAGCAAACTGAGGTTGAGTGAGCTGCCCTGAAGTCATAGCTGTGAGAGGGGAGCTGGGACGACCCTGGTTGTGTTCAGAGCCTGAGCTGGTGCCACGCACACTGCCGTGCTGAGGCCTGCCTGGCACAGCAGAGTGTGGCTGGAGCAAGGGGCTGGTGCTTACATCCCTGTCGTGCCCCTCTCCCCCCAGTATGCCATCCTGATGACCATGGTGCTCACCATCTTCATCAAGTACGTGCTCCACTCCGTGGACCTCCAGAGCGAGAACCCCTGGGACAATAAAGCTGTGTACATGCTCTACACAGAGCTGTTTACAGGTGAGGGGAGCCTGGCCCGCTCCTGACCCAGACCAGTATCCCCCCTTCTGCCTGCCAGACCTGTGGCCAGCTCCCTGCTTCCCTCCCCCAGGCTTCATCAAGGTTCTGCTGTACATGGCCTTCATGACCATCATGATCAAGGTGCATACCTTCCCGCTCTTTGCCATCCGACCCATGTACCTGGCCATGAGGTGAGCCCAACCCTGTCCCTTCCCTCTCCCAACCTGACCCCACCCCTGCCTTTCCTTGCATTTACTCACTCTTCTTTCAGGCAGTTCAAGAAAGCTGTGACGGACGCCATCATGTCCCGCAGAGCCATCCGCAACATGAACACGCTGTAAGTGGGCTTGTCCCAGCCACTCTCCCAAACTCTGTTCCAGGTCTCCTTGCTTCTGGCTTGTGTCCGATAAATGCTCTGCTATCCTTACCAGGTATCCAGATGCCACCCCTGAGGAACTTCAGGCAGTGGACAATGTCTGCATCATCTGCCGAGAAGAGATGGTGACAGGCGCCAAGAGGCTGCCCTGTAACCACATCTTCCACACCAGGTGGGAGTGGCCCTGGGGAGCCCGTGCAGCAGATCACAGGCCTGGGGACCTGCTGACCACTGCCTGCTCTGGATTCCCAGCTGCCTGCGCTCCTGGTTCCAGCGACAACAAACCTGCCCTACCTGCCGTATGGATGTCCTGAGGGCATCACTGCCGGCCCAGTCACCACCACCTCCTGAGCCGGCCGATCAGGGGCCACCCCCTGCTCCTCATCCTCCACCACTCCTGCCTCAGCCCCCTAACTGTAAGTGTCCCATCGTGTGGCCAGCTACCATATGTTGGGTGTTTGCCCAGGGTTGGGAATGGGAGGTGCTGGGGACTCCATGTCTCTGCCTCCAGAAGCTCATCTAGGCCAGGGAGGGTGAAGAGATGAGAAAGACGTATTACAATCACTGTGACCAGCACAGAGCTGGGGCCCCTGGGAGCAGAGAACACAGCTCCCCATGGCTAAGCTCCCTGTCTGGGAGTGTGGTCAACCCCAGCGCCCTTCTCACCACCCTGTCCTCTCTCTGCAGTCCCCCAGGGCCTCCTGCCTCCTTTTCCTCCAGGCATGTTCCCGCTGTGGCCCCCCATGGGTCCTTTCCCACCTGTCCCACCTCCCCCAAGCTCGGGAGAGGCTGCAGCCCCTCCATCCACCAGCGCAGGTGAGCCTTTTGGGTACTGCAGCTGGAGGGTGGCAGGGATGCATCCTGAGGCCCACAGCACCCTGACTTCTCATTGGCACTTCAGCAGCCCTTTCTCGGCCCAGTGGAGCAGCCACAACCACAGCTGTCGGCACGGGTGCGCCCACCCCAGCACCCAGCTCTGCTCCTGCCCCAGAGGCCAGCCCTGCCCCGGGCTTCCCCTTCCCTCCTCCCTGGATGGGCATGCCCCTGCCACCACCCTTTGGTAAGTTGGACCACTCTCTGGGATGTTCTGGAAGGCTTGGGGGCGGGTGTCAAGCCCAGGCAGCCACACTGAGTCTTCACCTTCCTCCAGCCTTCCCCCCAATGCCTGTGCCCCCTGCGGGCTTTGCTGGGCTGACCCCAGAGGAGCTGCGGGCTCTGGAGGGCCATGAGCGGCAGCACCTGGAGGCCCGGCTGCAGAGCCTGCGCAACATCCACACTCTGCTGGACGCTGCCATGCTGCAGATCAACCAGTACCTCACTGTGCTGGCCTCCTTGGGGTAGGTGTGCATGGGGCTGTGCAGTCAGGAATCTTTGTATGGGGTTGTGCGGCTGCCAAGAAAAGGTCCCCACAGTTGTTCTTGGCATGTGTCTCCCTTGTCGCCCCATAACACCTGCTATTCAAGTCACCCATCTTCAGACATTTTCAGTTCTTGGCTACTCACAGTGTCTTTATCCTCCCCTCCAGGGGAGTGAAGTTTACTGTGTAAGCTGACTTGAATCTTACCTCTTCATGTTTTCTAAACTCATTATTCCCATTTTCACTGTGTTAGCTTGTCAGCTAACATCCTCCTGACATTGAGAATTGCCCCCTGAATTAAGGGAGCAGATATCAGAAAGCTGGGGATGGGTGGGGGAAGTAGCTGAGTGGTACAGCAACTGCCTACTGGGCTAGGTTGCAAAAAAATAGTCACTTGGAGCCAGGCTGACCTGAGTTCCAGTGCTAATCCAATTGTTTGGTTGCTTTGTGACCTCCTTTACCTTACAAGAGTAGAGTTCTAACTCCTATTTAGAGGTGACATATACAAAGTGCCTTGCACCCAGCAGGGACAGCATAGGCTTGGAGGGAAGCCGCGAGTTAAGACTTGAGCATTTTGTGATTTATTCAGTGGACCTCCTGTGAGGTCCTGACACCCCTGAGCAGAGACTGCAGGGTAACAGTGAATGGGTTAACAGGCCCTTCCTCCAAGTGTTCACAGTCCATGGGAAAGTCTCGGCCCTTGAGTTGAGTCAGTTCTTTGGAGAATCCAGTCATTTCATTTGTACCTGCTGGTCACTGGGGCCGCAAGGGCACACTGTCCCAGACTCTGTCCTGTGTGGCTTGGCCAAGCCAGGATGCCGAGGCTGGAGCTGCCTTCTGTCCCCTCTCCCAGGCCCCCCCGGCCTGCCACTGCTGTCAGCCCTGCTGAAGAGACTGCATCTCCAGTGGTTGCTGCCTCCTCCACCAGCATCCCCAGCTCTGAGGCCACCACCCCATCTCCAGGAGCCTCCCCACCAGCCCCTGAAACAGAAAAGCCTCCAGGTAGGTCTGAGCAGCCTGTGGGGGCTGGGCTGGGCTGGGCTGGGGCTTCTCTAGATTCTTCCTCTGACTTCTCGGTCCTCAGCTCCTGAGTCCGTGGGTGCTGAGGAGCTGCCTGAGGATGGAGAGCCTGATGCTGCAGAGCTCCGCCGCCGCCGCCTACAAAAGTTGGAGTCCCCTGTTGCCCACTGACACTGCCCCTGTCCTCACCCTGCCCCCGCTCTCTTGAGCAGCCCTCGCTGGAACACGTCCTGCCACCAAGTGCCAGCTCCCTCTCTGCACCAGGGAGTAGTAACCCCAGCTTTGAGAAAGAGGAGGCAGCATCCCTGAGGCCGAGTGAAAAGGGGCCGAGTTCCCAGTCCAGGATTCCAGCCCTGAGGCTCAGGCAGCCATGGAAGCTGGGACAACTCCAGCCTTCCTCACCACCTCTTCAGCCCCGTGCTCTGCTGGGGCATAGCTGGGGCTGTGAAGGCAAAAGGTTCAGCCTCTGAGAAACCCCCTTCTCTCCCACCTGCTTCTGGGAGAAGGGGCAGCCCCTCCAAGCCCTACTTGTGTGTGCGGGGTCACACTGCAGTGCCGAACAGTATTAGTCCCGTTCCCAAGTGTGGACCCCACAGGGGCTGGAGGCAGGCCAGGAACTTGCCCCTGGCCCTCCTGCCAAGACTGGTACCAGTTTCCTTTTTCTTATCCTGATCTCCCCAGAAGTCCTTTTGTGGTGGTGGCTGTGCCCCCTGTGCCCTGTGGCATTTCCACATCTTACTGGCAACCACACAACTCAGGGAAAGGAGTGCCTGGGGGCAGGGGGCAGGCGGGCAGCACTGAGGGACCTTGCCCTGCCCCTCCCCCAGGCCCTTTTCCCTGCAGCTTCTCTCAGGTGAGGCTGACTGGGTCTCACCCTGTAGCCACTGCCCAGCCGCAGCCAGGCTGAGGGCTAGCGCTGCTCCTTAACCACTGCAACCCGAACCCGAGGAAGGCCACTTCTCAACCTGCACAACTTAAGATCCAAGTTCGGAAGAGTTGGAACTACTTCCTTACCTACTGGCTTTTGGCTTAAAATTTATTTTTTTGAATTTGAATGCTTGACCCCAGGAAAGAGGACCCAGGAGTGCACCTCCTTTCCAGTTTAGAACAGGCTCTGGGCCAGGCAGGGACCACAGGAGCCGAGGCCTGCCTGTCCCTGTCTTTCTTCCCCTCGGTTTTGTGTTACAAGAGTTGCTGGAGACAGTTTCAGATGATTATTTAATTTGTAAATATTGTACAAATTTTAATAGCTTAAATTGTATATACAGCCAAATAAAAACTTGCATTAATGATTGGTGGAGCTTGTGTCCGGATCAGGGTTGGGCTTTTCCTTACTGAGGCTATGCACTTGAGAATGGCCTAGAATTTCCTGGAGTAAAGACAATTTTTCAACCACAAAGACAGACGCATTTTACATGTGGAGAAACAGCCCCAGAGAATCAGGACCCTGCATCAGGCTGGAGCCAGGATCCAGTTTGAGGGAGGGGGAGGGGGAGGTACCTCAGGCCTTTTGGCCACCGTGACTGCAGGGTGGGGAAGGTTACTTGGCTGAAGGAGGACGGCCCATCAGAGTAAATGGCCTGCTGCTTCCTGACTGGGAGGATGGGAGGATGGGAGGATGGCTGTGAGGTGAGGTGAGGTGAGGTGAGGTGGGGTGGGCTGGGCTAGGTTAGGTTAGGTTATGAGGAGCTCCCAGGCACCAACTTATGGCCAGGGCAGCCAAAGCTAATCAGTTGCCTTCTTGGAGCTGGAAACCCAGCCAGGCCTAAGTCTGGATTGTTACGGAGCTAGGAGCAGGACTGGGCTGGGCTTCCTACCTCTCCCTGGGCTACATGACACTTGTTCCCTGGCACCTAGCACTACACTTGGAACTTAAGACCCCAGGACCCTGTGCCAGAATCATCTGTTTTACACGACCTCCACCAAACCAAGGTTGGCGTACAGCAAAGGCCAGGAATGCTCCCAGCAGTGAGCTCCAGAGGGCCAAAGAAGGACGTGCCCAATGGCTCTGCCCTGTAAACTCCACCCCCGACGGGGTTGGGTTGTTGCTTCCACTGGAGGCGAACTTCTAGAATTCAAATAGCTGAACCCAAGAAGCCCCAAGTTACAGGCCACAGTGAGAGACAGGACAGTAGTTAATGTCCTACACTAGCTTGGCTGTTCAATGTGGGTCTCCCATGCTTGATGGCTCTCCCCTAGTGGACACCTACGCATAGGGACCTGTTCTCCACCGTATGCAAGAAAGGCCTGGCCTGATATCCTTTTATTCCTCATTCTCTGCCCTGCCCAAACCCTTAGCCCTAATCTTTGTATCCCATCCCAGGGGTTCCAACATACTTCTCAGCTCCCAGAGACCCCTGAATGCCAGTCTGTAGGTGACTGTGCCACACAGGCTGCTCAGCAGGCCTCAGAAGCCTTTCTCAAGAAGCCAGGCTTTGAGCTGCTCATCAAAGTAGCCCTTGACTCGCAGGGTACCTGTCACCTCATTAACCTGAGTGACAGGTGTCTTCCCCAGCAGCGGGCTCAGAAAATCTTCCACATCTTTCTGCAGAGCCTGGGGAAAAAAGACAAATCAGGTGTGGTCAACAGTCTTTCCTATCCAGAGGACTCCTGTCCCTTTAGCCCCAAAAGGTACAGAACCAAACCCTAATACCACCCCTTCCCCACACACATACCCAGATATCCCCCTCCACTTTGCGGATCAGAGTCATCTGGCGGTTGCCATGTGTAATGTCCTTATAGACAGGGATGTTGTGCATTCGAGAGCGCCGTACAAAGTAGGGCAGGTTGGGTGGGGGATCTGTATCAGGGAGGGAGAATGATAAGCCAATTTGTCCTAGGGTTCATTCCACCTCTGCCAAGGCCCCTCCCCTCATAAAATCAGCAGAGGATTATTGCAACCAATTGAACCAAGCCACCTAGACTTCAGATCACAGCATCTCTTCTTTCCTTTGGTTTACAGTCAGGACCAAACAGTTCACCCTGGTACCCCAAGGCCTTCCTTGCACAATTTGGTCCTGAATGTAAACTGAAGGAAAGAAGAGATGCCCTGGCAGCCTCCCATGTAGGTGTTCAAGAAGAAATTAAGTCAGGGCCATGCCTCCCTGGATCTTTGGGTCTCCTCTCAGGTGAATCTGTGCCCTTTTCCACTAGGACAGGGAGGCTAAAAGTGATCTTTTTTTTTTTTTAAAGAGTGAGAGAAGGAGAGAATCAACTTTATTTATTTTTCCATCTAGCCTTTTGTTTCTCTGAGAGTTGTGTATATGGTGCTGGGGTTTGAACCCCCCGATCCTTGCACATGCCAGGCAAGCACTTCAACTACTGAGCCACCGCTCCAGCCCTGAAATCAATCTTTGGAACAAAAGCTTTAAAAGCACTGAACTCCTACCATATGCTAGGCTTTCCACTAACTGCTTTATGTGCTAAGAAAATTATCTCTATTTTGCTAAAACTGAGGTTGGGAGAAGTTAAGCAATTAATTGAAGATCATACCAGCAGGGAACAGCAGAACTGCCTAACTCCCAAGCTGTGTTCTCAATCATGGTACATGATCTGCTGCAGAAGAGAGGTCCAAGTCCTTGGGTCTTCTCTCTAGGCTTCATCTTTTTCCCATATGGAAAGATGCCACCCCAACAGTATGGATGGATGCCTTACCAATGACTGAAAGACTCCACTCCTGAGCCCTTCCTTGGTCATGAAACAATGCTAATGCTGAGGGACATGAGTCCTAAACCCACTGGGGAGGGGGTTACTCCTCTGCAGCCTTCAAAGTATTCCCTTCACCCACCTCACCTCTGGGAGGCTGCCAGCCACTAGGGGTGGGATAATGTTCATGCTTTGGGGGCTTTGGGATCCTGGTGGGAGGTAACAGGCACTCCACAAACTGATACTCATCCACAGACTCCACGAAGTTGGGGTAATCAGGAGGCCCCTGGGTCTGGCTCTGAAGCAAAACAAACAAAACAATCTTTCCATTGGCTCATCCAACAACATAAAATGGCATAAATAAAAGGCAGTAGGTGGGAAAGCACCAGGCTTGTTTTCCACTGTGCAGGGTATACAGGTGGGACTGGAAAAGCGGCTTAGCCACTCTGAATGGCATGCCAGCTCTCGGGACTCAAATGACACCTATTACATACTTTTTTGGCATTTTTTATTCCCTTTCTATTTTTGGTACCAAGGACTGAACTCAGGTGCGCTTAACCAATAAGCCACACCCCCAGCCGTTTTTTATTTTGAGACACGGTCTGGCTAAGTTGCTTAGGTCTCGCTAAATTGCTGAGGCCGGCTTCGAACTCGTGATCCTCCTGCCTCAGCCTCCGGTGACGCTGGGATAACGAGTGTGCGCCACGGCGCTTGATCGTATCATGCACTTGTGAAAAGCCAATGAACAGTACGACGGACCACGATGGCATTTTTCTCTATTGAGAAGTTATCTCTGAACACCCTGTTGAGGCTAACTCCAGATTAGGTACTTTAACTAAAGGCAATTCCCCACTCCCACTCGGAACCAGGCAGCGAGTGTCGTTGACAGGAAGTCAATCCCGACTAACCCATGCTCTCTTCCATCCACATCCCAACCTCCACATTCCCCAAGGACACTCCGCGATCTGCCACTTTCCCCTTCAACCTTGCATTTCCCTTCGAGACAAGTGCAACCGATTACACAAGAAAACCAAGGCCTCGCGAAGGGATGCGGATCAGAGTTATAATGAATAACGTGAGCCGCACACCTGGCCCTCCGCCGTCAGTTCCAACCTCGGCGCTCTCACCTGGTGCCGTAGCCCGAAGCCCCGCTGGGCCCCGGTTCGCCAGCCCCTCAACGAAGCCCGGAACACGGCGACCGCCATCTTGGACCGCCCCTTTCTAGCCTTCTGCGCGCGCAACCGGCCTAGTCCCGCCCCCTTCACGCACAGCCCAGGATTATAGGGCGTCTGCGCGTAGCGTAAGGGAGCGGAACCAGGACGGGGGCGGGCGGTGCAAATAGTAGAGGCCCGCGCGGTCGCGCAGTAGTGACGTGGCACGAAGCAGGCGGTGAGGACGTGCGCGCCCTCGCTTCTTCCTCTTTCTCGACTCCATCTTCGCGGTAGTTGCAGCTGGGGCCGCGCTTCAGGTAAGGCCTGGACGACAGCTTGATAGCCGGCCAGCCGCGGGGTCAGAAGGCACAAGGAAGGCAAGGAGCTGCGGCTGCCCTGTGGCAGCCCCGGCTCGGGTCCCTATCGGAGCTTCCTAGCAGGCCCGGCCCTCCCCACGCTGACACCGCGCCGCTGTCCATCGCGCCGCGGGCGTCCTGCCCCGCTTCCCAGTCCCAGACTCCCTTGATCCCGGGACCCTTTTCCCCTCTCATAGGAGCCTTTCTTTCCTCAGTCGCCGACATGCAGCTCTTTGTCCGCGCCCAGGAGCTACACACCCTCGAAGTCACCGGCCAGGAGACGGTCGCCCAGATCAAGGTAAGTCTGCGTGCCTCCTGCACTCCCCCGTCCTGGTGGGCTCTGCACCCTCGAACGCCGCGGGACCATGCGAACCTTGGTTTTTCCTGCAGGCTCATGTGGCCTCACTGGAGGGCATCGCCCCGGAAGATCAAGTCGTGCTCCTGGCAGGCACGCCGCTGGAGGATGAGGCTACTCTAGGCCAGTGTGGAGTGGAGGCGCTGACCACTTTGGAGGTGGCCGGCCGCATGCTTGGAGGTGAGTCGCCGGCAGAGCTTTTGAACTGCCTGTAAGCTGGTGGGTGTGGGTTATATAGCTATCCGGCATCTAAAATCCTGGTTGATTCTTCCTGTCCTTCCTGTGAATGAACTCTTTCTTTAAGAGAGAGGGACAGTGGGAGAGACAGAAAGAAAGAAACAACAACTTTATTTAGTTTTTCACATGGCCTTAGTTGCTCCAACACTTAGTTGTGTACGTGGTGCTGGGGTTTGAACCCAGGTCCTCGTTCTTGCCAGGCAAGCACCGAAACTGCTGAGCCACCGCTCCAGCCACAGACTTTTTGTTTTTTAAGACAGGGACAGAGGCTGGAGAAGTGGCTCAGCAGTTAAAGCACAGGGACCCAGATTCAAACCCCACCACATACACGACTAAATGTCAGAGAAACGAAGGACAGATGAAAAACAAAGTTGATCCTTTCTCTCTCTCTCACTCTCTCTGCTTCTCTTAAAAAAGAGAGAGAATGTTTTACATGTTGCTTTCATTTGCTCCAACGGACAAATATGGTGACCCATAGTAATCTCTGGGCCTTTGTTTCATTCCCTGTTGGATCAAACTTGGCTCAACCTGCCACTGTCCTCCTTTCTCACCACAGGTAAAGTCCATGGTTCCTTGGCCCGTGCTGGAAAAGTGAGAGGTCAAACTCCCAAGGTGAGTGAGAATTAGTGGTGGTGTTTGGACTTTGTTGGTATCTGTCTGCCTTGTCCCCTCCTGGACGGGAGGATCGAGGGAAGGACACTAGGTATGTAAGAGATCAGACAGGGTCTGATCAGCCCTTCCTTTTCCCAGGTGGCCAAACAAGAGAAGAAGAAGAAGAAGACAGGCCGGGCCAAGCGGCGGATGCAGTACAACCGGCGCTTTGTCAATGTCGTGCCCACGTTTGGCAAGAAGAAGGGCCCCAACGCCAACTCTTAAGTCCTATGGAATCCTTGCTTTCTCTAATAAAGCCACTTCATCGAAGCAGCTCATGTCTCTTCATTTGCAGGTGTTAGGAAGAGGTACGGTTTTCAGGGCTGGGTGTCTGTCCTCTAGGACGGAGAGGCATACTTACAGGTCAGAAGGCAGAAATGGTAACCACAGATGCCTCCCTGAAGATGTAGTTTTGGTGGGGGTTAAAGTGGTGACTCAGCGGTTACAGCACATACCAGGCAAGCACCGTAACTGCTAAACCACCGCTCCAGCCCCCATCCTAAATAATTTTTTTTTAAATAAGGGACAGTGAGATAAAATCTGTTTTTTATTTAGTTTTTCATATGGCTTTCATTGCTCTGACACTTGGTTGCATTCGTGGTGCTGGGGTTTGAACTCGCATCCTCATACTTGCCAGGCAAGTGCCATAACCGCTGAGCCACCGCTCCAGCCCCGGATATAAATTCTTAACCTCTATCTTACTATAGGTGTATAAATACTAGCTATTAACAGTCTATATTGTAATGTTAAAAAAAAAAAAGAGGCAGCTAGGGCTGGGGATGTAGCTCAGTGGTAGGGAGCTCACCTAGTTAACTTGCTTGAGACCCTGGATTTTGATTCCTAGCACCACAAACAAAAGAATAAAAATAAAAGGTCCCTGACTTATCAGTTTATTTATTTGTGGTTGCTGGAGGTTCTAACCCAAGACCTTGCCCACTGGGCAACATCCCTACCCCACAGTTTAAATTTTTGTGGGGAAATATGAGGAAACTAGTTACAAGTGTTAATGGGAGAAAGGATGGGAACTGCAATGTGGGTAGTGATGGGGCATCCCTAAGGGCACTGAGGTATGAGTCCTGACAATCAAGTGTTGAGCTGGGGAGAGTCCATACAAGAGAATGGTAATGGCAAAAGCAGCTGTGATGTCTGGAGTGAGTGCTGATCCTGCAGGACCTCGTTAGCTATGGTAACAAAAAGGTTTATGTTGGCTCAGACCCACACTACAGTAGTCCATGAATGGATCAATCCGTTAAGGCGGAGCCCTTGCCTTAACCACCTCTAAAAATTCTGCATCTTAATGCCTCCCAATACTGATTAAGTTTCAACATGACAGGGTGTGGGGGCACAGGGCTGTAATCCCAGCAACTGAGACTGAGGCAGAAGGATGACAAGTTCAAAGTCAGCCTCAGCAACTTAATAAGGTCCTAAGCAATTTAGTGAAACCCTGTCTCAAAATTTAAAAGTTAAAAGCATTAGGGGTGGGGCTGGAGTAGTGGCTCAGCAATTATCGTGTCAGGAGAGGATGTGGGTTTGAATCCCAGCACCACGTACACCACGGAGTGTCAGAGCAATCAAAGCCAGTGAACACAGATTCTCTCTTCTCTCACTGTCCCTCTCTCTTAAAAAAAGGGGGTGGGGTGGGGATTGGGGGTGTTAGTGTTGCTCAGTGGTTAAGCACCCCTGGGTTCAATTCCTGGTACCAAAAAAATAAAATTTAAAAAAAAGCTGCTTTTTTTTGAAGCCCTTGAAGAAGTTAATACTTTTTTCCTTTATTTATTTGTATATGTAGTGCTGGGGCTCAAACCCGGGATCTCGCACATGCCAGGCAAGTGCTCTACCACTGAGCCACCTCTCCAGCCCCCAATTTTTATTTTTGTGTGAGTTTTGATTTGGACATTGACACTATAGCAGGGGTTGAGTCTGAATGTAGTAGAGGGTCACAAAGGGAGTTATACAGAGACTGATGTGATCTGACTTACGATCTAAATTCTTGTGAGTTTTTTTGTTTTTCAGTGCTGAGGATCAAACCTAGGTCTTGACTAGTCAAGGCGAGTGTTCTACCACAGAACTATGTCCCCTGCCCTGTAAACCATTTCTTGGGCTTTTTTTCTGGAGGGTTGGCTAGTAAGTTAGGAAATCAGTTAAGGCGTTGTCATGCAGGTGAGGAGGCAAGTAGCTTAGACCATCAGTGGTAGGGATTCAAAAAGCCTTCAAGTCCATCCAAGTCTTGATAGGGAAATAAATGATACATATCAAGATAGATGCAAGGTGTTTCAGAGGCAGAAGTGACAGGACATGGAACTGAATGTGAGATGAGAGGGACCATAGCACAGTTGCTGTGGATCAAGACCTCATCATTCCGGGCTGGAGCGGTGGCTCAGCAATTACCAATTACGGCACTTGCCTGTTACGCGTGAGGACATGGGTTTGAACCCAGCACCAGGTACACAACAAAGTTTCAGAGCAATGAAAGCTATGTGAAAAACCAAATAAAATTTAATTCTCTCTTTCACTGTCCCTCTCTCTCTAAAAAAAAACAAAAACAAAAAAAAACCCTCATTATTAATTATTCAACCACAAAGTGGAAACACGCCTGTGATCCCACCTACTGGAGAGGCTGAGGCAAGAGGATTTGAGACCAGCCTCAGCAACTTGAAGCCCTTCTTTCAAAATTAAAAAAAAAAAAAAATGGGGCTGGAGTGCTGGGCATATAACTCAGTGGTTCCCTCAAATACACACACAAACCCTCATCGATCTTGTCAGCTTTGCTTGTGGTTCATCATCTCTGTTCTACCACAAGACAGTATTAGCATAGGGACCGCATCTCTGCTCCTCATGTTCCTGATCCTTACTACGGAGTCTTCATTCAACAGAACTGAGGATGACTTTACGAATGTGTATATGTATGCACATGTATACACACACGGATATATGGTGTATGAGTGTGTGTGTGCATAAACACACACTAAGCTACATCTACCCTTTTATTTTGGGTCCTGCTTAATTGTCCAGGCTCCAACTTGCCATCTTCCTGCCTCAGCCTCTATAGTAGCTGGGATTACCGGCCTCAAGGTGCCTGGCCACTATGGGGTTTTTAATGAGAGTATATTTAATGAAAGAAGAGGTAGTTTCGACTAGGAAATAGAACGGGGACTCAGATATTTGTTAAATATCGCTTTCTGCTCAAGCAATGCCCCCAACAGCCAGGACTAGCTAGGTTAGGTGTCCTTATCTTCAACTCTGCCTCTTTCTGTGTTCCCTAGCAGACTGTCTACTCCTCCAGCAGAGGAACGCAACTCATCCCCCATAAGACTGTTACAATTAGTGGCCCAAAGTAGGTGCTTAGCAAAGATGGATTTCTGCCTCAGCTCTTCTGGACAAGTATTTCATTTTTGGGCAACTTGGAGCGCAGGAATTTGTACAACCACTAGGCGGAGAGCTGGGATCCGCTAGGCGCTCGCCTACGCATTTTCCGATCTCGTGCGTCACTGTGGTGGGCGGGGCTCGTACGTTGAGGCCAACTTCTGCGCCTGCTCAAAGTGCTACCTGACAGGGGGGTGGGGCTTGGCTTCCGAGGGAGGGCGGAAGTTGCCGAGAAGCCTCGGGAGCGCCGCGGCACCTAACGCAACTTCGGCGGCGCAGAGGCGGAAGTAACTGAAGAAGCGCCGGAAGTGGCTGGGCTGCGGCGCGTGTGCGTTCGCGGCTAGCACGCTGCGCCGTTGGCATGGAGCCCGCGGGGCTGTGTGCTTTCTGCCCGGCGGGGGAGGCGCAGGCAGCGCGCTACACCTGTCCCCGCTGTAATGTGCCCTACTGTTCGCTGCGCTGCTACCGGGCGCACGGAACCTGCGCCGAAGACTTCTACCGCGACCAGGTGCTGCGAGAGCTCCGCGGCCGCAGCGCCTCGCCCAGCCGCCTGGCGGGCGCCCTGCGGCGGCTGCGTCAGCAACGCGAGACCGAGGACGCGCCCGAGGAAGCGGGCCTCAGCACTGGCCCGGCGCCCGGATGCCTTTCAGGACTCTGGGAACGGCTGGCGCCGGCGGAGAAGGCGGCCTTCGAGCGGCTGCTGAGCCGCGGCGAGGCCGGGAAGCTCCTGCCCCCTTGGCGGCCGTGGTGGTGGGGCGGCGGGGCCGGGCCGCGGCTCGTGGAGGAGCTGGATGGTGCCCCCAGCGGTGACCCTGCGGAGCCGGCTCCTGGAGACGCCCCCGGGGCCTCCCCGCCCCCAGTACCCCCCCGCATCCCCGCGCTGGCCAGCCTGAGCCGCGGCCCGGCCTCGCCGCTCCTGCGCTTCCAGCTCCCCAACGTGCTGTTCGCCTACGCGCACTCTCTCGCCCTGTATCACGGCGGGGACGACGAGCTGCTCTCCGACTTCTGTGCCACGCTGCTCGGCGTTTCTGGAGCCTTGGGCGCACAGCAAGTCTTCGCCTCTGCGGAGGAAGCCCTGCTGGCCGCAGCCCACGTGCTCGAAGCCGGCGAGCACCCACCAGGGCCCCTGGGTACACGGGGTGCTATGCGGGAGGCCGCCTGCATCTTGCAGGGCGAGGGTTCTGCCAGCCAGAAAGGCTACACGCTGGCAGCATTGGGACATCTGGTGCAGACCCTGCGTGGGGCCCGGAAACAGGCCACAGCTAGGGAAGAGCGAGATCGCCTCTACCGGGCCCGGAAAAAGTGCGAATTTCTGCTGGCATGGACTAATGAAAACGAGGCTGCCCTCACACCATTGGCTTTAGACTGCATCAGGGCCCACCAAGCCCATACGGTGGCGGCAGAGGAGGTGGCAGCCCTCACTGGGGAACTGGAGCGCCTCTGGGGAGGCCCTGTGCCGCCTGTTGCAAGGACTCTCATTGAGGAGCTTCCTGGCTGATCTGGGGACCCTTGTTTTTAATAAAGCTATGACTGGTCTGCTCAACTGTTGGCAGTTCCCATTTCTGTGACAGCTGTTTTCCCACCTGGCCCAGGCCACAAGCCGCCTTTCAGGTTCCTTCCACTAAGAGCTGACCCCGCTGTGGGTAATAAAAACACTGAATGGGAGAAAGGCACACCAAGGGGGCTGGAGTGGTGGCTCAGCCATAGAGCACTTGCCTGGCATGTGTGAGGACGGGGGTTGATCCCCAGCACCACCTACACAACTAAGTGGCGAAAAAACACATGAAAAATATGGTGCAGGCCTCATATGTGCCAGGCAAGCGCTGTAACTGCTGGGCCACCACTCCAGCCCCCCCCTTTTATTTTTTCCTAAAGAGAGGACAGAGAGAGACACAATCTTTTTTTTTTTTTTTTTTTTAAAGAGAGAGGGACAGTGAGAGAGACAGAAAGAAACAACTTTATTTAGTTTTTCACATGGCCTTAGTTGCTCCAACACTCAGTTGTGTACGTGGTGCTGGGGTTTGAACCCGGGTCCTCCTGCTTGACAGGCAAGCACTGAAACCGCTGAGCCACTGCTCCAGCCCCCAGAATCATTTTTTATTGAGTTTTTCACATGATTTTCATTGCTCTGACGCTTAGCTGTGTACTTGGGTGCCGGGGTTTGAACCCGTGTACTTGTGCATGCCAGGCAACCACGTTAACCTCAGAGCCACTGCTCCACCCCCACCCCTTAAAAAAACACACCAAGGGTTCCAGACATTTATGCAAAAGGGGCACAATGTCTCCAGTTTGGGGCACGGGCTTCCATTTTCTTGCACCAAATAACCTCGAGGCTGGTCATCCCTGCCTGGTGAGCTGAGGGCCCATTTGTGTCCTGGTCAAGATGGGCTGGTGGCCAGGGGAACTGCTTCAGTAGACGTACGGCAAGATGCGGTAAGGCACACGCCGGCAGTATTCATGCCAGGCCTGGCCGTACTTCTGCAGGCACTGCTGCTCATCCCGGGCCTCCCGGTGCACCAACAGCGCAGTGAAGTAGAGAACATAGAAGTAGGGTAGCAGGTGGGACACTCCTGCAGGGAAGTGCTCTGTGACCAGACGGCACTGCAAAGGTTTCTGTGCCTAAAGGCTCACAGGGAAAGGCCTAGCACTAGGTTGTCCCTGGGGCTTGCCCCATCCACACACTGGGTCCATCCCAATTAGCTGACTAGCGGGACATCCTGTCATCACCATGCCACTCACCACAAGGCAAGGACCAGGCCAGAGCCATGATGAGGTCGCCAAGGTAGTTGGGATGGCGGACCATACCCCACCATCCTGATACCAGCAGCTGCCGCCCTGTGGCAGTGGGGATGGTCTCAAGGCCTGGGAAAGACAGGGAGTGAGGTGGGGAACCCCAGAAAGCCCTCCTACCCCACCTTACCCATGGCCCCCAAGAGACCCAACTCACCAGCCACACTGGGATCAGAAGGATTCTTTCGGAAAGTGTTTTTCTGGCAGTTGGCCCCACGGAAGATGTAGTAACCAATAGCTGGGGGAGAGAATGAATAGGTAGTGAGGGTTGAGGGCTGTAGTTTCTGTCTGACTTTGACCATCTACCAGCCTATCCACCGCTGACTGCCTGGATACCCAGGACCCAGCCCCAGCTTTAGATCATCACTTGAGCTTAGCACCTACCTAATGGGTACTGAACAAAGTGTGAATGAAAGAGAAGGGAAATGATGGGCTCAGCTTGCTGCCCTTCCTGACTGACCGTTGATGAAACAGATGACTGCAGCCATGGGCAATCCCAGGGACTGTGGGTGGTACAGCAGGAACTGGGCCTGCAGGCTGTAGGTGAAGGGTACCCAGGCCAGGTCCCCAAAGGCCAGCATGAAGCCAAACCCGTCGTGTGTGATGTCCATAGTGGTGAGGACAGCCTCCTGCAGGGACAGGACCAGACACACTGGATTAGTCGTACGTCTTCAGGGACCCTCCCTAGCCTCCCCTGCCAGTCCAGCCTCACCTCATACCAGAGGGCATCGCCCACATAAAGTAGCTGGAAGGCATTGACCAGCCACATGGCCAGTGAAGGACTCCCCTGCAGCTCTGCCTCCTGTACCAGCAGGGCCAGGTTGATGAAGACCTGGGGACAGTGGGGGACAAGGCCATCTCCTCCACACGGGTGGTAGCACCTGGGTGGGGCCGTGCCAGCCTCTCCCCTCCTCTAGGCTTTCCCATTACCACTCTCCAGGCCCTTATTGGGTGCATCTAGGCTCTGTATCCAAAACACAGACTGCGGATCTGGCTCCAAAGTTAAAAGACCCTGCTTTTGACTCAGCGTGGCCACTTGGGACCTGCCTCATGGTGCTGTTTGAGGGCTGCGTGCAGCGCTGCAGTTAACTGGGGTCCAACTTGTACTGACACCCTCATTTTAGCAGCACTGGGCTCAGTGCTATCATTAATCGTCACAATAATCTTGGGAGAAAGCTTTAATTCAATCCCATTTCACAAGTGAGCAAATGCTCTTAGAGGCTGATGAGCCTGAGTACAGGATCCAGACCCGTGGTGAGGCCAGGTGGCGTTGCCACGCCTGTAGGGTAGCTACTTAGAAGGCAAAGGCAAGAGGATGTTGGAGTTAGAGGCCAGCCTGGGCAACAGAACCCAGTCCCAAAAATAAAAGTTGGAAAAAAACAGATCCATAGTAACCGCATCACACTCCTGCCCTCAGGGTGAGGTCATTTCCAAGAGTCCCTTTGGTAATCTTGGCCATTGTCCAGCATGGACGATCATAACCCAAGGACAGGAATGGAATGTTGTCAAGGCCATCAGTGACTGACAGGTTGCTAAACTCAGTAATCAGTTCTAATTTCTGTATTGCCTTAGCCATCAAACAGCACATAACACTATCCTCAAAATAGATTTTGCACGTGAACGCTGTATTTAAAATGACATGTGCAGGCCGGAACCACATACACAACCAAGTGTTGGAGAAACAAAAGCCAGATGGAAAAAGAAATAAAATTGATTCTCTCACTCTCTTTAAAAAACAAAAAAATCTGCATGAGCTCTCCTAACTCCCTCCCTCCCTGCTTGTTTTCCCTCCCCAGCTCAAGCATGTGCTTTGTGATGCCGGGATGGAATTCAGGGAGTAGAACATGCTAGGTGAGTACTGTACCATTGAGCTACACTTGCAGCTCACTAAGTATATTTTACTGATTTTTGGTCTTTCCCACTAGAATGAAGGCTTTATGAGCCAGTGATTTTTCTCTCTTCCCCCCCTCCCCGTGACTTTTTTCTCTTTTGTCACCCAGTACTAGAGCAGTGTTGAGGACACAGTGGATCAACAGGAATGAAGGACTAATGATTTAAGTCTGCACTGTAGTGGCCCTGCCCTCCCCTGGCCTGAAGCTAGCCAGATCAGGTCGACCATACCCAGCCGATGAGGCCAGGTCGAAGTTCGCAGAAGTACTTGAAGTCAAAGGAACAAATTCGAGGGTTGAGCTCCCGTCCCAGGAAAAAGTCATAGATGAGATTGCCTAGAGAATAAGGGAGGGTGAAGATGCAGGCAAGTGTCGCCACACGCTGCATTTCCACTCCACTGGGACCCCTCTCACCTGAGTTTCCCCCAGGTGCCAAAGCTGAGGCAGGGGCCACCTGAGCTTTCACATAGAGGAGGAGGCTGAAGACGAAAATGGTGAGGGTGGCTGCAAATGCCAAAGGCAGGAGCATGTCCGGGAGCTCACCCAGGGGCAGCCCAGCTGACACCCCCAGCCCCACGATCAGGGCTGTCAGCACCAGGGCCTGGAAGCCTGAACCACAGCAGAGTGAGCTCTGGGGCTGGGCACCTCCATCCTCTCCCCGCAACCCAGCCTCCAAAGCAAGTTCGGGAGGACACAGACCTTGCCCTAAAACACTAGGCTGTCACCTTGGCCTTCAGAGAGCCACCCCAGCTGCTGCCCTGGTGCATAGCGTAGCAGCAAATGAGGTAAGGGAATAGGGACAAGGGGTGTGGAGACTCCCTGGAATGTGTCCCAGGCATAAAAGAAGTGCAGAGGGGAGCTCCCCATGGGCCGCCTGGCTAGTTCTAACCGCACCCCCACCCATGCAAGTCCAAAGCAAGGGCCAGTCCTCCAGGCACCGTTAATGGGGTAGCGCAGACGACTCTTGTCCTTCAATTCCAGCCCCTCCGCCACCTGCGGGGACAGGGCGGTCTGATAAGTGTTGGGAGTGCCCTCAAGCCGGCAGAGCCCCCTCCTTCTTCCCATCTCCCTGGAGCACTGGAACAGAGCTCACACCTTGCGCGCTGGCAGCAGGTAGAGCGCGGCCTGCAGGGCGAGCCAGGTGAGCAACAGCAGCAGCGCTCGCGGGCTCCAAAGCACCTCCAGCCCTGGCAGGTACGGGGGTGGGCCCAGGAGGCGCGCCGGGCCAGAGCGGGCCACCAGGAGCAGGTGGAACATGGTGGCGGGCAGCAACAGCATCAGCGCCGCAGCTCCTGGGGACCGGGCACAGCATCGGGCGTCCGCTCCCGCGCTCGCCCGACCCCACAGGCAGTTGTCATCTGCCTCCGTATCCGGTTATCAGCTCCCGAGCGCCCCTCTGCCTCTTGGTCCTTTTCCCCCGAAGACCCTTCTCCCCACCTCCCAGTTCTCCACCGCCATCAATCTCCAGCGCTGCAGCCCGCAGAAGTGCCCCTCCCGGCTCTCCCCCACCAACTCCCTCCCTCTTTCCTCCGTGTGCGACACCTGTCACCCTCAGATCCTGCCTGGTCCGGGTTCCTAGTTCACCCCTCCAGCCCTCAGCCCTCCCCTGCTCAGACTCCGCCCCCAGGTGCCTTGTCTCTGCCTCATTACCCAGAGGTCCCCCGAATTCCAGCGGGGCTCGGGGGCCCTGAGGAGAGGTCATGGCTTCCGCTCCACCTGGGGAGTGGGGGCTCACGAAAGTCGGTCAAGGAAATGCGGCCCGTCCCATCCCCCAGAAGGGCTCGGCGACGCAGAGGATCCGGCCTGCTGCCGGCACCTGTCTTGACACGAAGCTGGAACCGCTGTAGCTCAGGGGCCGTAGTCTTTAAATGGACACACCCCCTGCCCATTCTGGGCCCAGCACACCAACCAATCGGCGCTCGAGGGCGGGCCCCGCGCGGGCGTCTCAGAAGCCTCAATCTGAAAACCCCATCCCTTGCGGGTCCGGCTCCACATGCGACATCACGGAGGAAACACAGGTTTATTGAGTTGGTCCTGACCCCTGCCTACGGGAAGGGTGTGCCACGCCGCAAGGCGAGACCATGGGATTGTCCAGATGGACTCTGGGGCATCAGTTGGGCCTAGCCGCGTTCGCAGATGACCTCCACGACACTGGGCTCCATGGGCACTGGATCCGGACAGCGCAGGGCCGCTGAGGCTACCACTTCATCCAGCAGCAGGTGCACGAGCTCCTCATCGGCCACAAAGCGCCACAAATAGAGCTGCAGGAAGTGGCAGTCCACCTGGACTTGCTGCAGCCCGAAGCGCCCAAAGGTGCGCAGCCGCACACACTCCAGCAGCGTCTTCAGACTGATCTTAATGATGCCCGTTAACACCGACACCTGGAAGCGGGGACATAGGAAGGCAGTTCAGTGACTGTAGGTGTTAGAGGAGGGGCATCCAATTTCTGAGCAGGCCCTAGGGAGACTTAAAGTGGCAGTAAATGGGATAACACAGAAGGTCCCAGGGACATTGTTAGCACCATCATCCGGAGGGGAGGGGACAGGCAGGCCCCCGCGCTTGGAGGCAGTATTAACAAGGGGTAAGAGAAGACATTAAATGAGAGAGAAATTAGAAACCTGAGTTTAGGCTGGGGTGGGACAAAGACAAAGGTGTGACTAGGAACCCCTGAGGACCCAAGACTGCTGGGAGGACAAAGGCAGAGGCCCCAGCTCAGCATCCGGCTTGGGTCATGGTGATGGTACTGGTGCTCTGAGCTACCTAGAAAGAGAGACTGGGGGCTGGAGTCCTTGCCTGGCATGCATCAGGACCTGGGTTCAAACTCCAGCACCATGTACACCACTTAGTGTTGGAGAGACAAAGGCCAGATGGAAAAATAAACAGTAAAACTGATTCTAGGGCTGGAGCGGTGACTTGGCAGTTACGGTGCATGCCCAGCATGAGTGAGTACAGGGGTTCAAACCCCAGCACCCACACACACAACTAAGTGACGGAACAATGAAAGCCATGTGAAAAACTCAATAAAAATCGATTCTCTCTTTCATTATCCTCTCTCTAAAAAAAAAAAAAAGGAACAAAAACCAAAACTGATTCTTTTTCTCTTTCTCTTTGAAAGAGAGAGAGAATGAGAGAGAGACCAGGAGATCAGGGTCACTCCAGCTGGGCAGATAGGGTCCTGGGCTTCCAGGGCTGGTGCAGGACTGCTCCTGTCAAGCTTCCCCAGTTCCCCTGTAGGGGTAGGCAGGACTTCGGACCTTGTTGAACTCCACAGGGCTGAACACATCGATACGCTCAGAGAACAGCTTCTGGATATTGCTCAAGAGGCTGGTGTCCATTGGGGCACTGCAAGAGGAATCCGACAAGGAGTCACTGCCCACCCTGCACACCTGTCCTCTTTGGTCCGTTCCCCGAGGCATCTCCAGGCAGACCTGGGTGTGTAGCTGGGTGCGTAGCGGCCTTGCTGCCGGGAGCTGCTGTACACTGAGAAGGTCCTCTTGCTGGAGTCACTGCTCTGGGCCTTGCGAACACCCTCTTCGTACAGGAGCCCCACCTGGGGGTGAAAGAGGTATCAGAGCCCAGGTGCCAGGCAGTCTCCGCAGAGGATGCCCTATTACCTATTTATTTGTTGTAAGAATCACAGGGTAATCAGTGGGGCAAAGGCAGGACACGAGAGTCAATCAGAGACCCAACATTTGGCACCAGCCCTGCCCCAACTTCCTGGGTGACCCTTGGCCTCTGCTTCCCTCTAGGTGAAATGGGGGCAGTGATGCCATAATCCAAGACCGAGGGACAAGGCCATGAACACAGGCACTGCCTGGCTCCTTCCGTCTAAATCCCTGGGTGTTGTTTCCCAGTACCCCAAGCCTGCATGAGGGCTGCACAGACAGCCTGGGGCAGACCTGCACGTCGATAGCCGTCGTGTCCTCCACCACCCGCTTCATGACAGCACGCACATTCCGTGGCTCCAGAGTACTGAGCCAGTCCCGTGTCTCCACACTCTTGCGTAGCATCTGTGATATGACCAGGCCCTGCACCTTCACATAGTGGGTCAGCAGCCGCCGAGCTGTCTCTCTGGCTTCTGCACACAATGTGCTGACAGGAGTCACTGGAGATTGGTCCTGACCCAGAGAGGCAGAGGTCAGCGGCAGTGGGTACTGGGGGACAGTACCAAGAGTTAGGCACAGCCCAGGTAGTGTGGAGGTTGGGTGGGTATGATGGTTGGTCTAAGTTTGGCCACAAGGCACTGCCCAGCCTCCTGTGTTCCCAGCACGACCACCCTGTCCCCACTATGAGTCAGAAGTTCACCTGCACCAGAAACTGCTCATCAGTGAGAGTGAGGATGTAGGAGATGGTGGCTGTCTCATAGTCCAGGCAGAGGCGGGACAGCAGCAGAAGCAAGGCAGGGGGAGTGGCACCCCCCTTCTCCCCTGGGCTGTCACAGAAGCTCTGAGCTGTCTGGCACATGGAGCGGATAAAGCCCACAATGAGGCCCTCCCGGACACCCTGGCTGCAGAATTCACCCTGTGAGGAAGAGGACAGATTCAGACTGTCCTTTCTTTTAGTTAGGGGCTGCTCCACCTTCTGCCCTGGCCCCACTCCAAGGGACAGCTTCATTCCACATTTCAAGTGTCCCAAAGCAACTCCCTGCTTGGTGTGTGCGTGGCAGTGGCAGCACTGGGGACCCCAGCATGGCCCGTATTCTTAGCCTAGCTGCAGGTGCTCTCAGAGCCTCCCCCATCCTGGAGAACCCGAGGCTGCATCTAGAGTGCCCTCTAGGGGCAAGGACTATATGGGCCTTGGTAACGTCCCCAGCAACCCAGTCACTGGTAAAAGTGTACTAGTAAAAGGGCAGTGGAGGGCCAGTCAGAAGGAATAACTAAAAGCCCCTGGGGAGACCGTACCCGGAAGTAAGGCTTGTTGGAGAAGGACACCTCCTTGGCAGTGAAGAGGTGTACAGCAGCCAGAGAGGCCTTGATGTGGCTCAAGATGGAGCTGGCCACATTGGTGAGCAACTCGGCTAGGCTGGGGCCTTCCTTCCCAGCCAGGCGAGGAGCAGCAAGCGCCTGGCGCACATCGGTCAGGCAGCCCAGAAAGGCTGCCTGCAGGCCCTGCAGATGGTGGCCCAGACGCTCGCGGGCCACTCGCTCCACGATCTCAGTGGCAGCGTCGGCAAGCCCTGCAGCAGCCAGCAGGGCCCCGGGGGCCCGCAGACGCCGGTGGAAGCGATCCAGCGCCCGCACCAGCAGTGAGTTGTCGCCGCCGCCCTGCTCCTGCGCCAGTCGCTGCTCCACCAGCGCAAAGTAGCGGCCGCCCAGCTCTCGGGCGAAGGCCGCCAGCTTCTCCGCACCTGCGGGGCCCTGGGCCACAAACAACTCCTGATAGGCCGCAGCCACCTGGCAGAGGCCTCCCACGAAGCCACTGCCTCCCCGGTCGGTGAACTCTAACACGTCGGGCGCGGGAGGAGAGGGCCCCAGCTCGGTCTCCAGGCTGCTCAGCTCCTCTTCAAGCCTCCCGCGGGCATGCGCCAGGAACTCCTCGCACAGCTCCTCGGCAGGCTCGCCCAGCGCCAGCAACAGCTCCACGCACTCGGCCTGCTCGGGGGCGCCCGAGCCACCCTCCCTGCGGGGAGGGAGATGGCAGTGAGAGGCGGGAGCCCAGTGAGTGGCGCTCCACCCTGGCGGCAGGGTGGAAAGGGCCAGGCACCCTGGGTGTGGCGCTCCACCCTGGCCGGCGTGCGGGGTTTAGGGCCAGGGACCGCACCTGAAGCGCTGCCGCAGCTGTTGGGCCAGGTGGGCCGTGATGACCTGGCAGTCGTCCTGGATGGCCCGGAAGGAGGGCAGGTGCTGGTACTGCTGCAGCACAGCCCGCGCGCGGCCCTGGTAGCGCACCGCCTGCCCGTAGGCGCCCAGCTCCACACACTTGGTGAGGCGCGAGGGCAGCTCGAAGAGGAACTGCAGCTTCCGCAGCAGCGCGTGCACCCCTGGGGGACAGGGAGGCCACGTTAGCCCCACGGCGGAGGGCTGCCTGCGGCGGGACCTGCCCGCCCGGGGAAGGAGCCCACCTGCCAGCTTGGTGATGCGCTCGTGGCGGTCCTGCAGCGTGGCGCTGATGCGCGCACTGAAGTCGGTGATCACCGCCATGTTGGTGGCCAGGCGGTCCATCTCGTCCTCCATCTTCCGAAAATCGTTCTTCATCTTCCGAATGGTGTCTGGTGGAGCAAGGGCCCAGAAGAGGGAAAAGGAGATGACCACGGGGCCGGCAGGTGCTGCCCCGTTGGAGACCCCGAACAAAGGTTCTCACACACCCCCATGGTTCGGCGTGAAAGGGCTGCGAGGGGCTTGGTCACACCACGAACTGGGGGGTGTCATTATGTTAGTGCAGCAGGCATTTACACACACATACCTGCTCTGTAACCTGGCTCTTGTGTCCAGGGGAAACCACAGAGGGGTCTCTGCCCTCCACCCAAGACTCAGTACTGGCTTTATTATTTTTAAATTGCTCCTAGAACATCAGGTCTACAAAGGCAGGGACCTGTCTGCTAGCTCCCAGGGGCATCCTCTATGCCCAGTGCAGGGGAAATAATAAATATTTGTTCACCCTGTTCTTCCTGGACCTTCCCCATCCTTTCCTCAGCTTCTAGGCATGGTCTTATTTGAAGGATCTTTTCCCTTTTGTCCTAACAAAACCTGCCTAAGGTGGGGCTGGAGCAGTTGTTCAGTGGTTATGGAGCTTTCCTGGCATGCAGAGGACCCGGGTTGAAACCCCAGCACCACATACATAAGGTAGTGTTGGAGCAAAGCCACATGGAAAACTAAATAAAACTGATTCTCTCACTGTCCCTCTCTCTTAAAAAAAAAAAAAAAGAAAGAAAGAAAGAAAGAAAGAAAGAAAAGAAACCTGCCTAAGGGAGTGGTTCCTTTTATACTCAAGGTATCTCACAGCCTGGTCCCTTCATGCTTCTGGGTCATTCCTACCCCCGTCTTCAAAATCCCACTTCTCTGAAGACCATGTGCAACACTGCGCCCATTTCCATCCCTGCCCCTGCTCAGACCCTGATCACTGTCTCCTCTTGATCCCCTCTGGTTTCTTCTCTATGGACAGCAGCGACACAGATGAGCCTCCAAAGACTGACTGTTCACTGACCTCCTGAAATCACTTGTTCTTGTCTCTGCCTCCTCTGGTCCACACCTCCTTGCTCCCACAGGGACGGCCTCTCCAAAATCTCAGCTGTAATTCCGTTAGCACCCTGCCCACCCACCCTACAATCCCTTGGTTTCTTCAGGAACCCTGGACACAAGGACCCTGGCACTATTCCTAATGCCCCTCACGGCTGCTCTGTCTCTGCTCTGAGTATCTAAGTCCTCCGTCAGCACCACTGTGTTTGCCAGCCCCTGGCCTCTCTCGTCCTCTCCTTCCTTGACTAGAGCAGGACACACCAAGCTAGCCACTTACCCCTCACGTCTGAATCACCCCAACTGGTCTTGCTTGAAATGTTACCACCTCATATCCCACAATGGCACTCCCCACGACCCAGCCATCCTCCCACGTCCTTTAGCGGGTCTGTTTCCCATTTTCCACAGTAACATGTTCTCCTCATCCTCAAGCCCCCAGTTCTCTCTCTTTCTACTGGGGATTGAACCCAGGGGGCACTTAACCACTGAGCCGTATCCAGCCCTTTTTATTTTTTATTTTGAGACAAGGTCTTGCTGAGTTGCCTAGGGCCTTGCAAAGTTGCTGAGGCTGGCCTTGAACTTACGATCCTCCTGCCTCTGCCTCCTGTGTTGCTGGAATTATGGGGTGTGCCACTGCACCTGGCTCATGCTCACAACTCTGTCCTGGGGACCCTGCTTCATACTTCATGCAGAAAATAAAAGCAAGCCTCAACTCCCTTCAAATCTGCAGAATGAACAGACACCCGCACACTGCCCAGGCCTTTTGCTCTTCCGCTCCCTGAGCATCTCATGCAATCTTGTGGCTGCAGCTGTGACTGAAATAGTTCTGTCCCAGGTTCTGACCGTAGCCCTGCCAAACATCTCCAGGTGGGTGCACGAGCGGCTCATGCCCCAAACAGAATTCTTCATGTTCCCTAAACTTCTCCACTCCTCCATCTTGGCTCCTGGCTATTTTCAGAGTCCTCTCTGATTCATATCTTTCCTTCACTCCACATTCATTCCACCAGCGAGCCAAAAGAAATTGCCATGTATGTAAAAGATAACAGAATGGAAAAGTTGAATTGATACCAACTACAGTCTAAGGATGAAACTGATAATTTGTTACAAAAATAGTATTTACCAGGGCTGGAGTGGCTCGGTGGTTAAGGTGCTTGCCCAGCATGCGCAAGTACATGAGTTCAAACCCTAGCACCACGTACACAACAAAGTCTTGGAGCAACGAAGGCCACATAAAAAACTACATAAAATTGATTCTTTTTCTCACTGTGCCTCTCTTTTAAAAAAGAAAAAAAAAATTTTTTTGAGAGTCAATTTTTATTTATTTTTTCATCTGGCCTTTGTTTCTCTGACACTCAGTTGAGTATGTGGTGCTAGGGTTCGAATCCGGGTCCTTACTCATGCCAGGCTAGTGCTCTACTGAGCCACCTCTCCAGCCCTAAAAACTTTTTAAATTCACCATATGAGTAAATGTAAGAGACAATTCAACACTACTGAGTTTTTTAAAATTCTCAATAAAATATTAATGGCTGAATATTTCCCTAACCTTCAAACTCATCAACAAGTTGAATGAGGCAGTCATAGGGGCATTCCCCCCAGAAAAATTGGAAATAGGAATGCGGTATGTATCAGCGGCAGAGCACCTGCTTAACGTGTGTGTGTGTGTGTGTGTGTGAGAGAGAGAGGGAGGGAGGGAGAGAGAGAGGAAACCTGCTGCAAGACTGACCACAAGTCTCAGTGTTAGCCAACATTTCCCCTGGTACTGGGCTTGGGGCCCAGACCTGGCACATGCTAGGCAAGTGCTCTACTGCGGAGCTGCATCCCCAACACTTCTTATCTCAAGGAAGCAACTCACTAAATTGCAAAGGCTGGCCTCAATATTGTGAACCTCCTGCCTCAGCCTCTACAGTAGCTAGGACCACAGGTGTGCACCTCCACATCCTGTGGAAAAGGACTTTTGATTTTTCTTTTTCCTTGGTCCTGAGGATTGAACCCAGGGGTGCTCTGCGCATGAGCTGCATCCCCCGCCCTTTTAATTTTGAGATAGGGCTTCACAAGGTTGCCCAGGCTGATCTAGAACCCACAGTCCTCCTGCCCCAGCCTCCTGGGTAGCTGGGGTCACAGGTATGAGCCACCACGCCAGCTGCATCCATGCTTTAGTGAGAACATTTGATTTCAGTTCTCTTTGGTGTGCTCCTGGAACTGCCGGGTCACGTGGTAACTCTGGCTTATCGTTTTAAGGAATGGTCAAGCTGTATTCCACACTGGGTGCGCCACTCTGCAATCCTGCTGGCAATTTACCATGATTCCACCCTCACATCCTCACCAGGACTTGCTTTCCACTTTGGGGTCACTGACTTCTTAGTGGGGTGCAGTGGTATCTCGCTTGGATTTACACTTCCCTAATTACTAATGAGGCGGGACATCTTTCTGTGTGTGCATTTAAGATCATTTATATGTTTTCTTTGTAGAAAAGTCTATTTAGATCCTTCACCCAGTTTCAAATAGGGCTACTTGTAGTTTCAGCCCTGAGCTTTAAAGTTCCTCACATACTCTGGGTGCCAGACCCTTATTAGATACGTACTTTATAAATATTTTCTTCCATTCCTTTTATTTTTTCATCTGAAACAAAATTTTTTGGTATCAGGGATTGAACCCAGGGACGTTTAACCACTAAGCCCCAGCCCCAGCCTGTTTTATATTTTGATTTTGAGATAGGGTGTCGCTAAGTAACTTAGGGCCCACTAAGTTGCTGAAGCTGGCTTTGAAATTGGGATCCTCCTGCCTCAGCCTCCTGAGCCGCTGGGATTACAGACGTGTGCCTACCCCTGGCCTGAGTATAGAATCCTTTCTTTCTTTCTTTAAAGAATCAATTTTATTTTTTCACCTGGCCTTTGTTTTTCTGACATTTAGTTGTGTATGTGGTGCTGGGGTTTGAACTCAGGTCCTCATGCATGCCAGACAAGCACTCTACCTCTGAGCCACCGCTCCAGCCCCTAGAATTCTTAATTCTTAGCTGGCATTTGCACTTTGTAATGTCATTGTCACCTCCACTGCCTTCTAACTTGGCTTTTGACAAATCAGCTGTTGATTTTTTTTTCCAGAGCTGGAGTTGGGGGTTGAATTTTAGGTTTCATGATAGGCAAGGCAAATGGCTCTACCGCTAAGCTACATCCCTAGCCCCAGCTGTTTTTGTTTTTGACTAGGGGCAGGGTACAGTGATTAAATACAGGAGTGCTTAGCCCCTGAGCCACATCCTCTACTTTTGGAGACAGCCTTGCTAGGTTAGGGCCTCACTAAACTCCTGAGGCTGGCTTTGAACTTGCAGTCCCGAGTCTCTCGGGCTCCTGGCTCCACTGTTGATCTTAATGGTGGTCCCTCACACAGGAGGGGTTGCTTCTCTCTTGAAAGGCTTTCTAATCTCTGTCTTAACTCTAATGTGTCTGGGTGTTGGTCCTTTAACATTTACTCTACCTGTAGTTCCTCTTGTTTCTTGGACACAAAGATTACCGTTTTCATCAAAACTGTCAGCCATCATTTCTTCATGTGTTCTTTCTCTCCTCTCTCCTGACACTTCCAGTGTGCACATGTTGGTACACAGTGTCCTACAGCTCCTGCAGTATCCTGTTTTATTTTCTCAAGGCAAAACGATCTTAACTTCTCCCTAGAATGTGCATTCTGTGAGAACTCAAATTGATTTGCTGCTCTATCTACCTCCTAGTGCTTGAGCTGGAATATTCCTTACAGCAAAGCTCCTTGGGCTGTGGATACTGCTCCAGAGGCCTCTCAGTCTGCCCATCACATCATCCTGGTGCGAGCGCCCATAATTTCTAGCCTGGACTACTGACATGGCCTCACTCCTGCCACCTGTCTGTCTGTTGCTCCCAGGGCAGCTGGAGGAGCTTAGCAAAGTCAGATCCGACCACATGCTGTCTGTGGAAGCAGGGCCTCGGCACTCTCCGGATGAAGGGAGAAGCCCTGCCTGGCTCCGCCCACTCTCCTCTTGCCCTCGGATACAGGACGATCGTGCTCCGTTTCTGTTTTTTGCGAAGTGCTTGGGATCACAAGTTAGGCAAGAGCTCCACCGCTGAGCCCCAGCCCCGGGCTGCAGATGAGCTCCGGACCCTTTGCCAAAGGCAATCCCGCCACCTGTGCAGAGCTCCAACTCCTCCGCGGCTGCCCAGTCGACAAGTGCTCCCTGCTACCCCACCCTCCTTAGCGTCGGGGCGGGCAGCGGAAGCGGGCTCATTTCCTGAAGTGCTTTCTCCCCCAGCTCCCGACTGCCCTCCACCATGCTGCTGCTCTCTCTCCTCCTGGGATGTCCTTGTCCTCCTTCTGCAGGTCTGGCTGCCCTAGGGCTCAGTTCTCAGATCTCTTCTCTCTCCACATTTCCTCTCCAGGTGATCCCTTCACCTTGTTCCATGCATTTTCAACTCCAAATTCCTCCTCTAACAGCCATCTCGACTTGGCAGGGCCAAAACTGAACTCTAGAATTTTCCTCCTACCACAACTAAGCAGCATTACCATTCTCCTGGGTGATTCAGGTCCAAAACCTCCACCATCCTTAATTCTCATTCCCTCACGTATGACAGGATTCCATCAATAACTGCCTTGAGACTGACCTTCAAAAAAATCTTTAATCATTCCACTTCTCCACTGTTGCCACCCTGGTTCACGTCACCAGCATCTAGGCTAGACTACTGCAACAGCCTCCTATTTTCTCTGTCACCCTCATTTCCCCGTATCCTTTCTTTTGGGGGCACTGAGGCTTGAACCCAGGGGTACTTTGGCACTGAGCTACATTCCCACACCCGTTTTTGTTTTTTTTTTTTTTTTGAGACAGGGTTTTGCGAAGTTGCTTAGGGCCTCACTAAGTTACTGAGGCTGGCCTTAAACCTGTAATCCTCCTGCCTCAGCCTCCCAGGTTGCTGGGATTATAAGAGTGTGTTACCATGCCCAGCTCTACAGTCCTTTTTTTTCTTTAACAGAGAGAAAGGAGAGAATCAACTTTTTATTTTTTCCTCTTTGCTTCTCCAACACTTAGTTGTGTATGTGGTGCTGGGGTTTGAACCTGGGTCCTTGCGCATACCAGGCAATCGCTCCAACAGCTGAGCCACCACTCCAGCCCCTATAGTCCATTCTTTTTTTTTTTTTTTTTAAACTTTATTTAGTTTTTCACATGGCCTCAGTTGTTCCAACACTTCAGTTGTGTATGTGGTGATGGGGTTTGAACCCGGGTCCTCCTGCTTGCCAGGCAAGCGCCGAAACCACTGAGCCACCACTCCAGCCCCCCTATAGTCCATTCTTAACAAAGTGGACAGGAGGGTAAGTTTAAGACCCAAGTCGGGGGCTGGAGTGGTGGCTAAAGGAGGACCCGACACGTACATTTTTCCTCTTACTCAATTTTTTCTTGAAACACTTACTACCACTTTTACTTGTGTATTTATTACCTGTCTTTTCAACTAGAACATGGGGTCCAAAAGGCAGGTGCTGCACCAGCTTGGCTCACTGTTAGAGCCCCAATGTGCAAAATAGCTCTTGGAAAATAAATAAAAAAAACTTAAAAGGACAGTCACTGAATATTTCCCAGATGAATACAAAGCTTCATCATCTATAACACTCACTGTAGGTGTGTTGTGGATTACTGTACCTACCACTCATAATGCCCAATCTATGATTTTCTCCCTTCTTAGGGAAAAAAAGTTTAAAAACCAAACTATCGGGCTGGAGCAGTGACTCAGCAGAATCGTGCTTGGGATTCGTGAGGACCGAGGTTCAAACCCCAGCACCAAGGACACAATGAATTGTTGGAAAAACAAAAACCAGATGAAAAACTAATGAAAGCTGACTCTGTCTTTAAAAAAACAAAACAAACTATCGGGGCTGGAGCAGTGACTCGGTGGTCATGGTGCTTGCCTGGCATTCATGAGAACACAGGTTCGAACCCCAGAACCATGTACACAACGAAGTATCAAAGCAATGACCACATGAAGGCCACATGAAAAACTAAATAAAATTCTCTCTCTGTGTCCCTCTTTCTTTAAAAAAAAAGAATTGATTCTCTCTCTGTCCCTTTTTCTTAGGAAAAAAACTATCATTATTAAGCAAAAACTAAGCGTCAAAATGTTATGCATATTCCAATAAATGGAAAAATGTAATGCTTGTGAAATTTCTATGAGAAAATTTTCAGCACATAAATTATTTTTCTTGTCTTTTTGATGCTGGCATTAATAAACAAAGAGGTGCCTATTCACTGATGACCCTGCTTCAAATCAGAGAAAAGAACAATGAGTATGTGTCATTATACCCAGCACTGGGAGAACAATACCCCACAGATGCTCACAGAACATTCCATGGACTCCAGTTCATCTCTTGGGATCTATCTCCTGGACTAAATTTTTACACAAGGGCTGGAGCGCTGGTTAGAGCGCTTGCCCGGCTTGCACAAGGACCCAGGTTTAAACCCCAGCGCCACGTACACAACTAAGTGTCAGAAAAGCAAGAAGCAGATGAAAAAATAAAATTTATTCTCTCTCTCTCTCCCTCCCCCACTTTAAAAAAATATTACACAAGTCTGAGGCACATCTCCTCAAAACAGGACAGAAGGAGGAGGATGGCTGAACACTGTCTAGCACTTCAGAGTGAAGGAAAAGCCTTTATATGATCTTTGTGTCCCTGGCTAATGTTATATTTTCTCTTTGATAAATAAGGAAGGAGGGAAGAACTGGGTCGTCTACCTTGAGGCAAGTCTGGACCAGAGACAAAAGCTGCCTCTACTAAGAAAAACTAGACTACTGAGGAGTCCCTGGCATCAAGAATTCTTTTAAATGCTTTTGTCCACAGTGGACAGAGACATAGTCTAGTACGCAGAGCAAGCTTCCAAAACGCAAGTCACGCAGTGAGGCAACTGAGCCTGAGCCACAGCTCCTGCGTTGTACCAAAAATAACTCACAGAAGACTAGCAGCTGAGAGACCTACCCAAAAATTCATATGAATGAAAAAACCACAAATGGACGTTCCCTTATCTGGGTAACCAAGTGCCATCTACCTAAAGGTTCATACGAATAAAAAAAACCACAAATGGGCATTCCCTTATCTGGGTAACCAGGTGAGACCTACCCCAAAATGAGAAAATCCACAAGTGGGCCTTGACCTCACAAAAAAGAGGATAAAAACCGAGGCCTGCAACCAAGAAATCGGGAGACACACCCCACAATGGAAGCCTATTGACATTGGTCCTTACGCCCATTGCATGCCTCCTCTCCATCCCTTGCCACCCGCTTAACCTGCCATCAAACCCAGCAACTCCGCTCCGGAGTCTGAAGCAGCTTGCTCTGCCGAACTTAGCAACCTCGAACTTAGCAACCTCGACTCAGTCTGGAGAGCTGGAGAGCGCCTGATCTCGGCTCCCTGGTGAGTGCCTGCCTGTCTGATTATTCAGCTCCCTGCTGCAATTTGACCTCCGCTCCTGGAGAGTGCCTGACCTGACCTGCCTGATGTCTCTGCGTGCATTCTACTGGTGACCATTGACATCACACCGATGCTGGCGAGAGGACTATGAGCTTATTCTTCCTTACCTATCACCTTGAGCTTATTGCATTAAGAATAGCCTATAAGTGGTGTGTAATTATTGGATTATATTATGTGTGCTGTGACTAAGTAAGATAAGAATATAGGAGAGTGTGATTTGTAGTGTGACATCCCTTGAGAATTGTGATATTAATACCCTCGAGTGCAGTGTTAAATAAACATATTAAAACGGAACTTGTCTCATTGCATCTATCACTGAACATGCAATCTCTCAGAGAGAGTGGTCACCGGCAGGCGTAGATATCAGTGCCAACACTCGGGCCTCACTCATGACAGCTTTAAACAAACTCCTTTCAAAATTTTGCTTCTTTCTTCTCTTTGGCCCTTAAAACAACCCTCTTGGGGCTGGAGCTGTGGCTCAGCGGTTTCGGTGCTTGCCTGGCAAGCAGGAGGACCCGGGTTCAAACCCGGTTCAAACCCCAGCACCACGTACACAACTAAGTGTTAGAGCAACTAAGGCCATGTGAAAAACAAAGTTATTTCTCTCTTTCTCTGTCTCTCTCACTGTCCCTCTCTCTTAAAAAAAACAAAACAAAACAAAACAAAACAAAAAAAACCCTCTTGGAGCAGCTATTGCTTCCATGGTGGTCTGACCTGGAAGGCTCAGGGAGAGAACTGATGGTGGACTAATGTCAGGGCAGGATTGGAATCTGGTTTTCCCAACACAGGCGGGGACGAGAGGGGTTGGATTCCTGTGTCCCAGTAGGGATCACCTGTGGCTGAGATGAACTTGTTGTAGTTTTCATAGACCAGGGTCTGCATGTCGCTGTCTAGGGCCCGGATCTGCCGCACCATGTCGGTCTCACTGTCCATCAGCTGGGCCAGGGGGCACTCTCTACGCAGCTAGAGAAGCAGGGCGGTTAGTGTTCAGGCCAGGGGCACTCACGTCCCCTGCCGGGATCCCACCCTGTCACCAACCCCAGACGCCACGCCCACCGGCCCTACGCCCGGCCACGCCCCCTCGCCCGGGCCTATCAGCGCGGCCGCCGGAGACCTCGGCGCCCCAGCACCACCTGCGGCCAGCGGTGCCCACGCTCGCAGCCCCAGAGGGCGGCGCCGCCGGCCAAGGGGCGCGCTCCTACCGTGCACCCTTCCCCCGTCAACCCCGCCACGGCGTCGGAGGCACGTTCGGGGGGACACCTTGGGCCCCCCATCCACACCCACCTTGTCCAGATACACTTCCGGGTCAAAGTGTGCCCCATTTAGATCAGTGGGGTCCAGGGGGTCGGGCCCCGCGGGGCGCCCCGCCGCCTCCCCCTCTGAGAGGCCGTAGTAAAGCTTCAGCATCCCGTGCGCTTTCCGCCGGCGTTCCGGAGCCTCCGCCTCCGCCTCGGGCCCTTCCGGGGAATCCCCAGGTCCAGACCCCGGGCCAGGCCCGACGGCTGCAGCCGCCATGGCTCCAACTGCAGCCCACGGGCGTGAGGCTGGGAAAAGGACGGGGAGAAGCACTTCCGGGAGCCATAAAGTTGTTGTTGAAACGAGGCGGTCCTTCGCGTGAAATGTCCCCCTGCAGCTCTAGGTCCTTCGAGACTAGAGTTCCCTCGCAGCCGTCCTCCCGGAGTGACGATGGTTCCGGGAGAGCTCTGGGTTCCTGCTCTCCAGGAAGCGGCCGGGTCTGGCTCCCCGGTCCTTCACCCCTGAAATTGAGGACCATACCTTGCTGGGGGACTGCGAGGATTAATGCCTGTACAGTAACCCACACGGTGCATCCAGCGCAGTGCTTCCCCAGGCCTGATCCTCTGCTGGATCAGAAGGAGCGCACCCCTGTTCTCTCATGCTTAAAAGACCCCGCAGGTCGGGCTTGGTGGCGCACACTTGAATCCCAGCAGCTTGGGAGGCTGAGGCAGGAAGATCGCAAGTTCAAAACCAGCCTCAGCAATTTAGCAAGATCCTATCTCAAAATAAAAAATAAAATGAGCTGGGGGATGTGGTTCACTGGTTAAGCGCCGCTGGGTTCATCCCCTGGCACCAAAGGGAAAACAAGAAAAAGGACTGGGGATGTAGCTCAGCGTTTCAGCGCCCCTGGGTTCAATCCCTGGTACTCCCTCCCCCAAAAGAAAAAAGTCAGACCCCGCAGACCCTAAATGACCGACGGGCTGGGCTAATGGAGGGGCTGGGTGAGGAATGGCGGATAATCTGCCTTGGACAAGGGCGCAACTAATCGCTCTTGAGGAGGGGGAAATGATTTGAAGTTCAGATTGCAACACAGAGTCGAATGGAGGAAAAGGAAAGACTTTGTTCATCAAGGAAGCCCTTGAAACATCACTTATGGGGGCTGGAGCGGTGGCTCAGTGGTTACGGCGCTTGCCCAGCACGCGCAAGTACACGGGTTCAAACCCCAGCACCCACGTACACAACTAAGTGTCAGAGCAACGAAAGCCACGTGAAAAACTCAATAAAAAATGATTCTCTCTTTAAAGAAAAGAAAAGAAATATCATTTATGATGGGCTGGATGGAATGGGAAACCCTATTTGTTTAATTATTCTTTGCCAGGGGCCTGCAGATCAAACACAGTCCACCATCTGTTCACATAGGTCCTGTGTACTATAATGTTTTTACTTTTTTTTTGAACTGGGGATTGAATCCAGGGGTGCTTAACCACTGAACTACTTTCCCAGACCTTTTGTTTTATTTTTTTTATTTTAAGACAGGGTCTTGCAGAGTTGTTTAGGGCCTAAGTTGCTGAGGCTGGCTTTGGACTGTGATCCTCCAGCCTCAAACTCCCAGTGGAGCTGGAATTAAAGACATATTCCACCACACCTGCCTATTTGATACTCTGTGTGTGTGTGTGTGTGTGTGTGTGTGTGTGTGTTAGGGGGGTTGTTACCAGAGATTCACATCCCCAGCCTGTTCTTTTGAGACAGGGTCTCATTAAGTTGCTTAGGGGCTTGCAAAATTGCTGAGGCTGGCTTTAATTTGGGATCCTCCTGCCTCAGCCTCCTGAGTTGCTAGGATTATAGATGTGCACTTCTGTGCCCAGCAGTTTTTTACATTTTTATTTTTTTTAAAGAGAGAAGGTACAGTGAGAGACAAAGAGAATAAATTTTATTTTGTTGTTCATGTGACCTTCGTTGCTCCTACACTTCCTTGTGTACATGGTGCTGGGGTTCAAACCCATGTCCTCCCACATGCCAGGAAAGTGCTGTAACTGCTGAACCATTGCTCCAGCCCAGTTTTTTAATATTTTTAAATGGTTGAAAAATAACATTTTGTGACCCTTAAAAATTACACAAAATTCATATTTCAATGTCTATAAATAGTTTTGCTGGAACAGAGTCATGACTATTTGTTTATGCATTATCTATGACTTCTTTCAAGTTATAAAACCAAACTCAAATGCTTGCCCAAGAGACCTATAGCTCACAAAACCTAAAGTATTTACTATCTGGTCTTTGGCAGGAGAGAGTTTGCTGACATCTGGATTAGTGGAATGTTCAGTAAACTGGGTGCGGTGACACACACACATGTAATCCCAGCAACTCTGGAGACTGAGGCAGAAGGAGCTCAAGTTCAAAGCCAGCCTCAGCACCTTAGACCCTCAGCAACTTGGTGAGACCCTGACTCAAAAAAGAAAAATGGTCTGGGATGAGGTTAAGTGCCCCTGGATTCAGTCCCTAGTCCAAAAAAATTTATATTTTGGTAGTACATATGGTATAAATTTTAAAATTATTTTTTTGCTTGAGACAGGGTCTCACCGTGTTCAAATGACCTTCCTGCCTCCGCTTCCAAAGTATTTGGGACTAGAGGCATGTTAAGATGTTTCTTAGGGGGGCAGGAGTGGCACTTAGCAGTCACAGCACTTGCTGGCATTCATGTAGACACAGGTTTGAACCCCAGCACCACATGTCAGAGCAATGAAAGCCACATGAAAAAAACTAAATCAAATTCTCTTTCCCTCTCTCCTTAAAAAAAAAGGAAAAAAAAAGATTTTTTTCTGGATCAGTGGCCCAGCAGTTGGAGTTCCTGCCTGGCATGCCAAGAACCTGGGTTCAAACCCCAGCACATCCACAACTAAGTGTTGGAGAAACAAACGCCAGATGAAAAAATAAAAATAAAAGTGATTCGTATAAATAAAAATGATTGTCTCTCAGGCTAGAGAGGTAGTTCAGTGGTTAGGGCACTTGCCTGGCATGCGTGGGTACGTGCGTGGGTACGTGGGTTCGAACCCCAGCACCACATACTGAATGAAGTATCAGAGCAACGGAAACCACGTGGAAAAGTAAATAAAAAATTGATTGTCTCTCTCTCTCACTGCCCCTCACTCTATAAGATTTCTTAACTATTGTTTTTTAATTTTTTATTTTATTTTGTTTTCTTTTTAAAGAAAGAGGGGATGGTGAGAGAGAGAGAGACAAAGAGAATCAATTTTTTTTTTTTTTTAGGGCTGAGGACCGCACTTGGGGCCTTGCATATGCTAGGCATGTGCTCTGCCACTGAGCTAAATCCCCAACCCCGAGAATCAACTTTTATTTAGTTTTTCACATGGCTTTTGTTGCTCTGAGACTTTGTTGTGTACGTGGTGCTGGGGTTTGAACTCGCGTACTTGTGCTTGCCAAGCAAGCGCCGTAACCACTGAGCCACCGCTCCAGTCCCAACTTTTGTTTTTTAAAAAGTGATTGTCTCTCACTCTCTCTTTTTAAAAAAAGATGTTGTGTAACTGGGTGGGTAGCGCATGTCTGTAATCCCAGCAATTTGGGAGGCTGATGCAGAGGATTGCAAGTTCAAACTAGCTTCGGCAATTTATTGAGGCCCTAAGCAGTTTAGTGACACCCTATCTCAAAATAAAAAATAAAAAGAGGGGGGGTTGAGGGCTGCAGCGATTGCTCAGTGGTTATGGTGCTTGCCTGGCATGAGTGAGGATGCAGGTTCAAACCCCAGCACCACAAACACAACTAAGTGTTGGAGCAATAAAAGCCACATGAAAAACTAAATAAAAACTTATTCTCTTTCTCTGTCTCACTGTTCCACTCTTTAAAAAGTGTAAAAAAAAAAGAAAAGAAAAGAAAAAGGGCTGGGGATGTGGATCAGTGATTAAGCGCACCTGGGTTTAATCTTTGGCACCAAAAAATAAGTAAACAAGTAAAATAAATTGTCCGTGTATGTGTACATTTAGATGCACAAAGTTCCAAGAGATGCTGATTTACCGGACTGGTGGAGGGGTTACCTCTGTAGGATGAGGGTACAGGAAGACTGTTACATCATCCTCATGCCTGCAGATTATGCTAATCTTGTATAAGAACATTTGCATATTGGTTAGTTCTTTTTCTGGTATTTGGAGATTGAATCCAGGGGTTCTTAGCCACTGATTTAATTGTCCCTTCTTTATTTTTGAGACAGGTTCTTGCAAAGTTGCGTAGGCTAGTCTCGAACTTGTTAACCTCCTGTCTCAGCCTGAGTCACTGGTATTACAGGCATGCGTTACCACCCCCAGCTGGATTATTTTTAAAAGAGCAATGAGCTAGCAACTTCAGTGTATCAAAGTTCACTTACACTCAGGTGAGAACTATTTGAACAATGGGACTATGGATATGCTTTAGGTTGTCACACTTTTAATGTGTTTTATCCTTGCGTTACTATAATGAAATACCTGAAGCAGGCTACTTTGTAAAAAAAGAGGTCTATTTTGGATGCTGGAAGTCCAGCAACATGACTGGTTCTGGCAATCTCCCTTCCCCTTGACTGTACCGCATCGCATGTGGATCTCTTTGTGTGGTTTTTCTTCTTGGAAAGCCACTAGGATTCCATCAAAGTGGTTCTGCCCTAATGACCTCATCTAGTCAGTTCCCAAACGTCTCACCTCTAAATACTAAAGCCTGCTAAAGCTTCGTCCTCTTAATACCATTAGATCAGATTTAGGGGGCTAAGCTCTTCTATCAGTTCAGGGGGACAAACCATGCATTCAAAGCACAGTGGGCTGGAGGTGCAGTTCAGTTCAGCACTTGCTTAGCAGCACAAGGTCCTGGTTTGGTCCCTGGCACTGGTCAGGGTGAGGGTGTGAAGAACTTCACTGCTGCCACTGATGGCAGCCTGGGCAGCTGGCGTGGGTGAGGGGTGCAGCTTCCAGCCCTTCTGCTTGGAGGTGGGAGACTTCAGGTCTTGGTCTGATCTAAAACCTAACTTTCTGGAGAAGACAGTCGTCCCCTCCTCCTGCTTCAATCCTGGGAGCTTTTGTGTCCCTCCCCACTGTTTTTCTTCACTCATTTTCTAGCCTGTTTTGTTGACAGCCACAGTCCTCACCTCACCTGCATGAGGAGAACTATTTCTTCTTGGCTTACACCTGCCCCCACTGTCACAGCCTCAAGTAGGATGAATTTTGAAACAGACTCAGTGTGGCTCAGAGGCTGTGAAGGTTTGAGTAAAATAATCTCAGACTCCAGAACAAAAAAGGTCTGAAGCCGCCAGCCCAGCTTCCCCAGGGCACTCTGGGAAGGAGGTGCTTGCTGTGAAGATGCTGAGCGTCTGAAGGTGGAGGACGGAGAGGCCAGCTGCTGTGAGCTGCACCTCGGGAGGGTACTGGGAAGGTCCCAGGACAGCTATGGAGGATGCAGTCCCTTCTCCCCTGAATTCCACTCCAGCAGGGGGTGAGCGGACACTTGGAACCTGGGACACTCTCTGGCCACACATCTGGGTGGACCAGGGACATGGCCCTCAAGTCTGCTACGCCCGCCACTCATCTGTGGAATGTGCCCACACCACCCGCATCTTTGAGATGCACAGAGACAGACTCAGAGTGGAACTGTGATGGGTGCTGCCCCTTGCCCAATACCCAGGGCCCCCACCTCTCTGCACCTCTTGCCCACCCCTCCCCAATTCTGAGCAATCCCAGCATCCATGAAACACTCTTGTATTTGCTGGAATCCACCTGTGTTCTAGAATGCTGTCCCCTCCAGTGTCCTCCTGATTCCGGAATCCCGCTATTCCAGATGGAGGGACCTAGGTCCTCAGGGTTCTGCCTCCCCCGGGCAGTGCCTGCCTCCTTGAGCTCTAGCGTCCACTGGAGTCCAAACTGCAGCCAGGATGCGGTGGCGGGACCGCATAGCTGTGTTCTTCTTTCCCCCAGGCATGATGCTCACCATGACCGCACTGCTGCTCTTCTTTATACACCTGGGCGTCTTCGCCAGCGATGTGCACAACTTCTGTGTCACCCACCATTATGACCACATGAGCTTCCACTACACAACCGTCCTGATGGTAGGCCCGGGTCAGGGGCTCAAGGGCTGGCCAGGGGAGCTCATGGAAACCCCTCTCCCATTGCATGGGCCCACAGTTCTCCCAGGTGATCAGCATCTGCTGGGCTGCCATGGGATCACTCTATGCGGAGATGACAGATGACAAGTTTCTGCGGTGCTTTGCCCTGACCATCCTGAGTGAGTGGGAGGAGTGCTAAGAGGAGGGGTGGCTTTGGAACCCTAAGATGTGACAAGGATTGGGCAGGGTATTGGCCTGATGGAGGCTCTCTCTTCTGCCAGTGCTGAATGAAGCCATGTTCTTCAACCGCCTGTCCCTCGAGTTTCTGGCCATCCAGTATCGGGAAGAGAACCACTGAGGCCCGGGGACTAGGGACAGGACTGAGAAGGGAGAAGGAAAAGGCTGCCTTGGGTGTTTTAATAAAGTCTGTTGTTTATTTGCACCTGTCAGCTCCTTCAAGGGATGAGGGTAGGCGGCGGGTGACCCAGAGGGAAGTAGGTTAAGGTAAATGCTTGACCTACAGGGCTCCCAGCCCAGCCTGCAGCCCCTCTGGTGGACTTAGCTCTGGGTCAGGGATCTTAGTGTCTTAGGCTTGAGGGAGAGGAGTGAAACAGACCCCTGGGCTCCCCGTCTTCCTTCCTCAGGATCCCGGGTCCTACGTTGGTCCAGCCACAAGCAAGGGCTCAGGAGGGACCCACACGGATATGAGGGTTCATGAGCGGGTCGAGATTGGGATCGCTGTCAGCTGCAGCCCGGCCCAGGCGAGACATGAGGGCGAGGAGGGCCAGGAAACCCAGAAGCCCCAACAGTAGCAGCAGCCCCGCCCGCTGGAGCAGGGTCAGCGGCCGCTTACGAGATCCAGCCCGGCTCCTGGGGGGAATGAGGGGAGAATCAGGTCAGGCCCTTAGCCCGTGAGGCCCCCACCGCACGGAGAAGAGCCTTGGTCACCACCCTTGAGCCTCAGTTTCCTCATCTGTGCTACAGGGATGATCACCCTGTGCCTGCCACCAGATGGAGTCACTGTGCAGCTCAAAGCAGCTGAGGCATGTGACCATGTTCTGGAAACTGGAATGTGTTGAGCATGGGGAGGGTTGCAAAGAAGGGTGCTGTCAGAGCAGGAAGGAGCCACAAAGCCCCAGGTGCAGGCCTCCTACACAAGGCAAAGACACAGGCCGAGAGGGGCACGCCGAGGCAACACTGCCCAGCTGAGGCCTCTCCACGCAGCCCCTACACTAGACACCACCACCCAGAGCAGCCTTGCTGCTTCCTCTCTTCCCCTCTTCCCCTTCCTGCTGCCCTGTTCCAGCTGACCCCACGTACCTGAGCAACTGGGCCAACCAGCCCAGTGCTGGCCGGCGGCGGTACTTGTCATCGTCACAATCCCCGTGGAGACCGGGGACCCGGTCATCATCCCGTGTGTCATAGACCTTCCTTGGGGCTATAGGGGTGAAGCCACCAGCATCAATAAACTCAGGGAAACTTGCCCCTGCAAGGGGGGGTCTCCTATCCTCCCCAGCCTGACAGCATCTCGAAACTGGTGGTGGGGGGGCAGTGGCCGTGCTTGGAGTGAGGAAGTGTCACTTTGGGTGGGGCTCTGGATCCTTAAGCTCCCTCCACCCAAACTGCCCACACCCTTTCTCTCTCCCTCTGTGGAGTGATTCCTGGGCTCACCATGGGTAGAGGGCTCAGGCTTGCCCATGTGAATGACCGTGTGCTGCTCAGGCCGACTGGGAGAAGCAGGTGGCCTGGGAGCCTGGGTGTAGAAGGCTGAGGCAGCGGAAGCACTGTCTATCTCCTCCTGTACAGGGGGACTGGTGGCTGTGGGTAGGAAAAAAGCCATCAGCAATGCAGGGAGACAAGGGCCTGGAGAACAGGTGACGGCCACCACTTACCATTAAAGCTGGACCAGTCAGAGAAGTCAGAGGAGTTGAGGGGCTCAGGCTCTGGGCTCATCACCTCATCAATCTGGAGGAAGGAATCTGGGTCACAGCCTGCCCAGTGCTGTCCCCACCCACCTATTTGGTAAGGTAAGGCTCAGGGCAAACAGATGATCAGACAAACAGACTCTCACCAGAGGGAGGCCCAGTCCTGCCCGGGCCCAGTTGACTGTGGCTAGCTTCTCTCTCAGTGCAGAGGCCACGGGGCCAGCCAGATTGGTTGGAGGGAAGATGGGGCCATTGCAGCTGGGACACTGATAGCCAGCAGGTGCTGTGTTTCGGGGTAGCTGGGCGGCACGCTCATTGAGGCAGGCCCAGTGGAAGAGATCTTAGGACCCATGAAATAAGGGAGGAGAGACATTAGGAAGACTCTCTGGGTTCAAAGTCCAGCAATGGCCCCTATCCCACTGCAGGGATGAACGAACACACACAACACACACGTGTATGACCAAGGCCTCTCCTCCTCCTCACTCCAGGTCCATTCATCAGTGTTCCGTAAGACTTCAGAATCCTTGGATACCTCCATCTAAGTCAAGGCAGATGCTACAAAGCTGCCTAGCCCACAAAGAGGTGGGGTGGCTGGGAAGAAAATATCACCTTCCCTTTCATGGAGTCCCCTTCTGGGCCTGCCCTCATTACACTCCTTGAGTTAACAGTGAATCAAGAGTAGTTTCAGGAGGTTGGAGCGGTGGCTCAGCAGTTATGGTCTTTGCCTGGCATGCACGAGTACACGAGTTCAAACCCCAGCACCACATACACAGTGAAGTCTTGGAGCAATGAAAACCACATGAAAAACTAAATAAAATTGATTATTGATTCTCTCTTTCTCCCTCTCACTGTCCCTTACTCCTTAGGAAAAAAAAAAAGGGTAGTTACAGAAAAGGTTCTTAGATATACACACAGGCACATGTATGCAGGTTACGCATCTATGGGCACAAATATGCCTGTGCTTATGAACATGTAACCCTTACAGGAGTGCCATTCCCTGTATCTACACTAGCTTCCACATACACACATCTGTATGCTCACGTGGGCTAACACTCAGGTACCCTTACCCTTGTGTTTTTT
>PVKS010013059.1:0-51963 GCA_004027875.1 Aplodontia rufa | reverse complement strand
TAGAGTTAGGAGAACAAGGACAAGCTGGTATACATGAACGTGGGTTAAAACCCACAACGGTAAACTGGAATTTATGTTAGTTATCAATGTCTTCAAATTCATGGTGGTGAGAAGCTGGAACTCTTCATCATGGAGTTTAACACATTTGAGCCCTGAGTCAGGAGGTGAAGGCAGCTCCCCCGGAAATTGGATCATTTGCATATCTATGAAGTAAATCAGCAAACCAACAAAATGCATGAATTGCAGAAGTTTCTAATTATCATTGCTCTGAATTTCTGATTGTAAAAAAAAAAAATTGAGGGTGCTGTTTCATTTCTACTCTTCAATATTGAACAGTCTTTAACCTCAATTGGAAATACAAGGAAAGGAATTCTTGGAAATGCAGATCATTTTAACCAAGTTAACACATTTCAAAGCCACTGCAACCTCAGCATATGAAAGAAGAGGAGGGAAATGCAATACCCATCAAAATTCCAATGATGTTCTTCGCAAAATTAGAAAACCCAGTCATGATATTCATTTGGAAAAATAAGAGACCCAGAACAGCTAAAGTAAACCTTAGCAAGAAAAGTGAAACTGCAGGCATCACAATACCAGACTTTAAATTATACTACAGCACCATATTAATAAAAACAGCATGGTATTGGCACCAAAACAGACATAAAGACCAATGGAATAGAATAGAAGACACTGAGACAGACCCACATAAACACAGTTACCTCATACTTGACAAAGGAGCCAAAAACATATGTTGGAGAAAAAAGCCTTCTTAACAAATGGTTCTGGGAAAATGGAAATCCATATGTAGTAGGATGAAATTTAACCCTCTCTCTCACTCTGCACAAAACTTAACTCAAAGTGGATTAAAGACCTAGGAATTAGACCAGAAACCCTGAATCTACTAGAAGAAAATGTAGCCCCAGCACTCCAACACATTGGCTCAGGAACTGACTTTCTTAATAAACCTCCCAAAGCACAAGAAGTAAAATAAAAAGGAAATAAATGGGATGGCATCAAATTGAAAAGCTTCCTCACAGCAAAGGAAACAATTAAGAATGTGAAGACAGAACCCACAGATTGGGAAAAAAATTTTTATCACCTGCACCTTAGATAGGGCATTAATATCCAGGATGTACAAAGAACCCAAAAAACTTAAAACCCAAACCACAAATAACCCAATCAATAAATGGGCAAAAGAACTAAAAACACACTTTTCAAAAGAAAAAATGCAAATGTCAATAAATACATGAAAAAGGGTTCAATGTCTCTAGCAATTAGAGAAATGCAAATTAAAACTACACTGAGATTTCATTCACTCCAGTTAGAATGGTAAATATCAATACAAACAGTAAATGTTGGTGAGGATGTGGGGGAAAGAGTATACTAATATATTGCTGGTGGGACTGCAAATTGGGACAAACAGTCTGGAAAGTAGTATGGAGATTCCTCAAAATACTAGGAATAGATCCCCATTAGACCCAGCTATCCCACTGGGTATATATCTAAAGGATCTAAAATCCGCATAGTACAGTGATGGAGACACATTAATGTCTATAGCAGCACAATTCACAATAGCTAAGCTTCAACAGATGGGTGGATAAAGACTATGTGGTATATACACACAATGGGGTATCACTCAGCCGTAAGGAAGAGTGATTTTATGGCATTCACTGGCGATTGCATGGACCTCAAGAATATTATGCTGAGTGAAATAAGCCAGTTTCAAAAAGCCAAAGGTCAAATGCTCCCTCGGATATCCAGAAGCTAACCCAAAAGAAGGAAAAGACCAGAGGAACAGAGCAAAGGAAAGGAAACGGAGGAAGGAAGGGACGAGATAGGGAAAGTTCATGGAATTAATCAGACTTAACTTTCCTATGTTCATGTATGAACATGCCATAGTGAATCTCATCAACAAGTCACTAAATAAGAAAAACTATTAGAAAATAATGGAAAAATCAGTTGAAAAGAGGGAAGAAAATGGAGGGGGAGGGGAAATACTGGGGATGGAATTGAAATAAATTTTACTCCATGCTTGTATAATTTTGTCATAGTATATTCTATTTTCATGTATAACTAAAAAGAACAGGGGGATGGAGGAAGGGAGGAAGGAGGAATACTGAGGACTGAATCTGAAAAAGTTATACTCCATGCTTTTATAATTATGTCATGGTATATTCTAATATCATATATATCTAAAAAAAGACTAATAAAAAACGAAAGAAAGAAGAGGAGGGAAAGGGATAGAAGGAACTCCCAGAGGTCATTGTTCTTCCTGCACTTGTGGTTACCTGCTTCTCCCTCAGTGCGACCCTGTTGTCACCCCGCTGTTTTTGGCCAGCACTGTGTCAACCTGGTTGGTTATTCGCTTTGCAGTTGCAGCACAGAAAACAGGAATTACCCTTCTAAAGCAATAATCAGGCACAGAAAAAATCCCAATCTAAATCTCTCCCTCTGCTTATTTCTCAGCCATGTTTTCCAGCATTAACTCTTGACTCTCCTGCTCCCCTCCCCTGCCCCCCGTCATTCCCATTACCTGCATCACGACTACCCTCCAGCAGTCCCTCTAATTCCATTAGTGTCTTGGGTCCATCTTCTCTGTCACGTAGGTGGTGACATCAGGGATTGTAGAGGAAAAACTAGCAACCCATGTATTTGCTATCAAACCAGCTGTAAAACATTTGTTAATGTAGATTTTTTTAAAAAGTTAAAGAAATTGTTAAATATAAAGAAAATGCTGAAAGAAATGACTGACTTTGTGGGTGATGTAGCTTAGGTTTTCTGGAGATTTGTTTGGCATAGTTCTTTTTTGACAAATCTGAGGTGAAAGGGTCAGTTAAGACTACGCTTCTAGTTATAGGGTTTTTAGAGTTAAACATTTTTAGCCCCTGCACCAGAGTAGAAATGCAGTTGAAGAAAAGTAGTTGTCTCTATTGCTCTCAGAGATGAGAAAGGAAGACTATACCATGACCAACAGCTATTCTTGCTATTTTGGAATATTGTTCATCTATAAGATTCTTCCTTTTGACTCCATAAATTGTAGCAGTATTTCCTTAGAAATCAAAAGGGAAATGTATACATTCTATGCCTTTCATTTTTAATGCTGGCTTGTGACTAGATATGGCAACTGGTAGCATGCAGCCTACCCAACATGTTTCTGTGGGTCTCTGGGATGAATTTTCCAGTGTCTTGAGATACTAAGACACAGGAAATGCAGGCAAAATATGGGCCAACAATATAAATTAAGCTTTATTCTTATTTTAACATGATAATAGAACTTCAACTCCCAGAAATGCCTGAAATGAAATTTAACTACTTAATTCAGTCTACCAAAAGTGTTATCTTTATATTGTTTGTTTTTTTTTCCCCACCAAATGACTCTTCACTATCTGAATCTTTCTGGGAAATTGCAGAGCATGCTGGCTAATGAATACTGTAGAAATGTTCCTAAATCAAGTAAATACAAGAAAAGAGGGGATGCTCTCACATGTTACTGCTCTTATTGTAAACCGTTTTTGGAAGATAAACCTTTTGTGGGTAGGCCACAACTATGCTCCTCCACTGCCTCACAAGATTTGGGAGGCTGAGTAACCAGGATGGTACGAAGAAACACGAAGAGAGGAGCATCTGCAACACTTGGACTTCACTAGGCAGTTACCAGGGAGCAGGGGACAAGTGCAGTGATGGATCTTCCTGACAAGTGACAGTGCCTTGACAATGGCTATGAAAGCCTGGTGACCCTTAACATCTCCCGGAACAAAGAAGTAAGCGGAACAAGGTGAAAACGTTCCAGGGGGAATAGGAGAAACACAAAGGAAGATGACAAGGTGACAAGTTAAAGATAATCCACAGAATAAGGAGCGTCAGAAGCCTCCTCCGCAGCACACCTACAAACACCTGCCCTTTTGTTCGTGCAGGAGGAGAGCCTCTCCCTGCCACTCTTTCCCTTCCCTGGAGGAGGGGAGTCAGAGGACTGCGAAGTAGGGGGCTGCCCGCTGGGAAGATTTTGCTGGACCAGGTGTCCAGCAAGCGGCCAGTCACCTTTATCACTCTTTTATTTGTTACCCCCAAATTCTGGCTATTTGAGTCTTCCAACTCTACCTCATTTCTTCTTTTATCACTCTCTCACAAAACTCAGAGGAGTTAACAGAGTAGACACTGTCACCGTGTAAGCCATGTGTGTGTTGGGGAAGACAGGAGGGGGATCCCCTTGATGCGAAAACTTCAAATTGGAGCCAGCTTTCAATGAGGTGAGCACACAGTCAGCCACTTGTGATCTTCCTCCCTTAGTTCTACAAGGTCCTATCTGAATTGTCAATCTTTGGTCATGGATTTCTGAGGACCTATGACAGCTTTGACCTGGCTACACTGGAGTATCCTCCATGCTCCCGATTAGCTGGCCTATTTGCCTCACTTTAAACTCCATAGTGAAGGGAAGAGCCTTTTATTTTAAAGTTTCTGTCTAATAATAAAAATAGTATTAATGTGAATAAGACAATGGTACTAAAAAAACTTAACATAAATGATTATTCATTTTAGTTTCTCTAAGGGAAGAAAGGCAAGAGTTGAATAAGGATCAGAGGAAGGAAAATCCTTCAATGAAGCACTGAAAGAAAGCAATGAAGAGTTGGAGTGAAGGCATCATTATCTTAATCAATATCATATATATGTGTATTTTTTTTTTTTTTACTTTCTGGACATCAGATGCAGAGGATCAAGTTAGTGGTTAGTGATTCTCTCAGTTCATATGACATTTTCACCACTGGTCAAAGCAAGACTTTTTATTTCCTAAATTTTTCTCATTTTATTTCCATTCCACCTTCCCGCAGATAGCCTTTCTAATGTCTGAAATTGATGACTTTTTGTTCACGTGTGTTCTTGCATATTATATGGTTTTGTGTGCATTTAATTTACATAATTAGCATCACGTTATACATTTTAGTCTATTTTTAAATCTCTCTTTACTCAGGGCCATATTTTAAGATCCACCCATATTGCTGATGTGTGTACATCAGCTCCCTTGCCACTAACCACCAACACTGTGTGCATTTTCAGTGATGTGCATTCAGATTTCTTGGAGTCACCTTTTCCTAAATGATGCTGGACAAAGCATGCATGTACATGACCCTTAAGGAGCTGTTGAGACTCTCTTTACACTCCACATGCAAGGGTGGAATTGCTGGTAATTAGGCCACAAAGTAGTTAATACATTTAAAACATTCTGGTGGATTTTTTGCCATTTTTTTCTTATATGTGAGTTTAGTATTGTCACATTTCACAGGTGAATAAATGAGAGGATCAGACATTCAGTTAGATTGCCATAGTCACTCAGCAAGTAAAGAGAGGACCCTGAGTATCAACTTTTCTTTCCTGACCACAATGTTCTTCTCTGCTCTTTGTACCATATCACTGGCCTCCATAAACTTGTCCTATCCTTGAATTCAAAAGAGTAGGGATTAGATTCAATGCATGACACTTCCTGAAGGCTACCACTCTCGCCTTGGTGAACATGGTGAAGCAGTGACTCATGGAGTGAGGCTAAGGGTGTGGGAGATGCAAGTTCCCTGTTGGCTGACAGCAATGCTTGGGCCCTCATTTAACTTCGTCCTGGTGAACTAGAAACAATATTTTGCATTAAAATCAAGGATAAGCAAATACCAGCACAGGTCACACAGGCACATTTCCAAGGCGACTGTCTCCTGAAAGGCCATCAAGGCAAGGGCAATACAGTTTTTAATTGGTATCCATGTTGTGTCAGCCATAGAGAAGGTCTGACAAAAAATTACCACAGGCTTGTGCTAGGGAGACAAAGTTTAAATCTACCAGGGAAAGAAAATGTAATAAAGTCACTTTATGATAGATTACTCAAAATATTTAATTAATCTTTTATGATTACCAATCTGAGTGCCAGAGCAATCACATATGTAAAATTCATGCAGTCGTGGTTTTAATGTTTTCTGAACAAAGCCCTTACATTCTTCTGATACTGTCACACGGCAGCACCAGCATCCACATGGCAACACCTCTCTTATCTACATGAGGTTCTGTCCTCGGAAATGCCTGATACAGTCATTCCAAGCATTCTGACACGGACATTTCTGTCTTTTACAAGGGCTTTGAGTGATGCTGAATCAAAGAATCTTCTCACAAGGAAGAAAGCATCCGATTATAATTCATGGGGAAACTTACTTCATCAAGAGCAGTGACTGATCTCAACTTGGGAAAAGGGAGGAGAGTTTTCTTCAGTCTCCTGGGATGCTGGTATGTGTGTTTGAGGAGTGGGAGGTTTTAAACACTGTAAGCCTGTGGCTAGAAGATTCTAGGCCCCTCCCCAGAGGTTTATCGGAACATCCACTCCCCCGCCCCACTTCATTCCCTGACTTTCAGGACAGTTTCCTCCAGACTCTTTGGACAGTCTGTTCCTATGGACAAGGGCAATGTGAGCAGTTACTTGAGCAAATGTCTTCCCAAATTTACTAAGATAAGCATTAGGAAACTGGGTAGAGTGTTAGGCCAGGCTAGAATTCTAGAAGAAAAAATTTCTTATATTCCTTCAATCCCCATGACATTTTTATTTTCCAAAGAGTACATTAGTCTAATGAAAAAGAAATGAGCTAATTTTAGGCAAAAGCCTGGGTTCTAGTTGCCCTCTCTGCAGCAGACGGCTCAAACATGTTAGAGAAAATTCTTGGTTCCTATGGGCTTTGGAGGGACTAGGAGAATGCGAATATCCTGTCCAGTTCTAAAATCATGAGGATAATAAACCTAGAGGAAAAAGCAAAGCCAGTAAAATATATAAAAATAATAATAATCAAAGTGAGACCAGTAGAAGAAAGGGACCAGGAGATGAGAAGAGGGGGGGCAGAGGGGAAGTGCTGGGGGGCGGATATTGGCCAAATTATATTTTTAGGTTGTGTGCATGTATGAATATGTAACAAGAAGTCCCATCATTATGTACAACTCTAATGCACCAATAAAAAATGTGGGGGAAGAAAGAAGCAAAGCACAGGGGACCTTAGAATGATCTCTTCTGATTGTCCTAATTTTCTAAAATTTGAATCAAGAATGAGAACTATTATTTTGTTTTTATACTTCTTTTCATGATTTATTCTTTTTTTGAGAGTTTAGCAATTTATTTATTATTTTTTAGCATATTTAATTAATTAATTTGTTGAATATGGACTAACAGTTAAGGGGGAATCATTATCAAACAATCAAAAGAACAAATGTATATTCACAAAGCAAGCCAAGGCTGATGCTGTCCCATGGTTCCCCCCACTTGGGCTCCCCATGGTTCCATGTTTCCCTCAATTAACTCCTGTATTAAATGGACTTCTCAACCTCAAAGGTCGGAGGTTTCCCTTTGAGTTGATTCCCGCATACTCCCCCCGTCCAGTCTCCTTGATATCCTTCCTATTCCCTCTGCACCCCACCCCACTCAGTACGTCTCCCAGTCTCCTAGGCAAGGTTCCCCCTGTTTGTGTAAAAACTCATACATGTTGAGGTTGTTATTAGCTTAGCCATCTATCATACTGTTTCTGGTGTGATTTATTCTTTGTAGCAAAATTAGTAATGTGCAGGGACAGGAGGGCTGTGTTTTGAGGAGCAGGTTGGACCTCAGGAAGGTGTTTTTGTCCCCTTTTTGGATAACCTGGGAAGAAAAGAGCATTCTCTTGGGAAGGACTCTTCCAAGAACAGTGGCTTTCCTATTTTAGCAGTGTTGGAATCACACAGATTGCTGGACCCCCGCCCCCCTCAGTGACTGGGCCACAGGAATTTGTATTTCTACTAAGTTCGCAGCTGGTGTTGGATACTGCACTTGGAGAACCATGCTCAGAAAGCATCATTTGGATACATCCAGGTTAACCATGTCCCCAGGTTACAGCATGTGACAAGAAGCTTGTGAGATGATGTCATGACCTTCTGTTCTGCTTCCAGAAGACTTTGTCTTCCTGTAATTATCAAATCAAACAAATGAGGAAAACAGCTACACAGAAAATGAGCCCAGGCCAGACTCACACACAGTTGCTCAATTTCTCCATTCTTCCCCTTTTTGTCACCAAAACTGCAGACTTTCCAATTCACATAACCAGCCTAAAGTAACGAGAAGATAGATGCATTTTTGGATGGTACACATGCCATCAATTTTTGGCAGAATGCAATAGTTAAAGGCCATAATTCAGAGTTGAGAAATGGATTGGAGTCACTCCCTTTTTCTTAGGTATAGCCGATATTTATTGAGTACTTTCTGTTTACCATGAAATAGGTAACTAACTTTCCAGGTGTTATCACGTATAGCCCTTGAAACAATCTGACCAGATTGGTGCTATCTTTTTTAATCCCAATTTCATAGGTAGGAAAATGAAAACTTAGGCAGAGTAAGTTGCCTGAGGTTGCTCAAAAAGGAAGTGTTGGAACTTGGATTTGCAACACTACACTGCCTCCAGGTGTGATACCAGAAAGTCATAAAGCATTCTCTATACTGTGACATTCTATAAAATCAACTACTTCCCAGGGATCAAGTGGGAATAATAGTAGGTTTATTGAATGCCACACAGAAAAGATGTGCTATGGTTACAAGATAGTACTCTGAAATAGCATAGATGCTATCTGTTTTCCTTTTCTACAACAAAGCAAATGCTACAGCGTAGAATTGATTATCCACTTTTTACTCTGAATTTCTGCTCCTTAAAGAATTACTTTTTGTGTCCTTTTCCTAAAAATAGTCATGTATTCCTTTTTCCTGCTGACATTCAAAGAAATACTCAAACTTAATTTTAATGTGTTAGGCAGATGTCCTGATGTCACCAGAGATAAAAGGAAAGAGAGCCAGCTAGCTACCTGGGGTCTTGGGCTGCAGCCCAGCTCTGCTGCTTGCTGTGGTCCAGGCATTCAGTGCTGCATTTGCAGCTGACGGGGCTTGGCTTCCTTATGGGTGCTCACATTTTTCAGTATCACAGTTTATAAGATGAATGGTTTTCATTTTCAAAGATCCAGATTTGGCTGAAACTCATTAACATTTTGTATGGGTACAAAATGATATTTTTTCTAATTGCAACAACTATAATAATTAACAGAACGTCAGTTAGCTCACTCACTGAGTCATGGATAAGATAGACCCAAGATTATCAGCAATTTACAGAAAGCTCGCTCTAGCTCCACCTCTTTATTCCTGGTTAAGAAAGCACTTCAGAATGCAAGTAAAAACTGATAACATTGTCATGAAAATTATTTGGAATCCAATCCAATTTATTTTTAAAAAATGGAATCATTTCCAAACAACAGAACATTCTTATTAATAATAACTTATTGTGATGTCACTCACTTCTGATTTCCACTTTCTGGTGGAGAACCACAGGACTAGATGATTTTCAGGTATCTTCTCATCTCATAGAGGGTCTTGGGCTTTTATCCAGAAGACCCTCATGATATTCTTCCTGGATTCACTGCTTTGATAATGAGTGACACTGCACAATTATTTCTAAGTTTTGTTCAATTTGATACTCTGCAAAGAAGAGTGTGTTGTAGTTATTCCTTAAGACTCAACCCTGTGATGAAAATAAAATCGTTAAACTCCATTGTTTTGTCCTGCAGAATTGTAAGAGAATTGTAAGACGTCAGGCACAGTGCTTGCTGACTGTGATGAGCATTGTCATCTGAAGCCAAGGCCTTAACCCATGATGAGGGTGGTGACAGAAACCACTGATCCATGGATGTCTGAATCCCTCAAATGGAGAAATCTGTTTAGGTTAGACTGTTCAGTTTCATTTCTCCCCATTTACTTATTTCCCTTTGGGATTTTTTAATATCTGACTGGGGAATTTTTAGAAAGTGCTTGTAACATCTATAAGGACAATTTCCTTTTTAAACATTTTAATCACTTATTATTTTTCTGATTTATCCTGGCACAAAGTCTTCAAAAACAGGATATTCTCCTTAAGTCCTATTTTAGCTATAATGTGGCAAATCACAAGCCAGCTTTTACAATTTTCTACATGGAATCTTGGAATTTCCACAGCTTATGTTCTGAGCCAACAAAAATACACAGAAATGGAAAGCAGGGAATTTTTGAATGCTGTTGATTTACTTCACAACGTTTCACTTTTGCAGATATACTTGCTTAGTGGGGTAAGATTTGGAAGTGGAAAGTTGGTTTTTGTGAACTCAGAGAAAAAGATGATCAAAACAGTTTTCATCTTATGATACCATATCCCAAGAAAGGGCAATGGGTGAATTATTTACAAGGCTTTCCTGGATGTCTACCGGCATAGGAAGACCAAACAAGGTCTGGGGTTGGGCTGAATTCAGAGTGTTTTGAAAGTAGACACTGTACTAGAGTGGAAAGAACAATCAATGGAGAACCAGGAAGCTTAACTTCTAGTCCTGGTTTTCCTATTACCTAGATATGTGACTTTGAGCAGGTCAGCTAACTTCTCTGACTCTCAGTTTCCTCTTCCTTCTACTGGAAAAAAAAATCATAGCCACCTTGTACTTCTAGGTAGGAGACTTCTTACGAGGCTCAAATGAGATTAAAAAAACGTAAAGGAATTTTAAAGTTATAAATGTGGTACAGATCTGAGATGTCTTTTTAGGATCCTTTTATAATTTAGTTAATCTTTGGATACCCAATGTTTAAATTGGATAGGATGGCAAGTTTAATTGGGACATTTTTGCTTGGCAGGGTGGGTATTTGCATCCTTAGTATTTGTTTACATCTCAGGGGGCCTGTCTATCTCTTTGGTTCAACAATATTAATGGTTCCATGGTAGACTATAAATGAAGCCTATTGAGAACCCACTATTCCTGTTAAGATCATTTTCCTCCATTCTGCTTTTCTTGTAAAGCTCAATGAGTTTCTGGAAAGAGACAACACTTCCAAAACCTCTCTTAACTCTACAATTTGGCTATGAAACTAGACCCAAAAGATGCTGATAATTAGGTCTGGTTTTAGACCTTCCTCTAACAGACTGTCAGGACTAACCCCATCTTTCCTTGTGCCCCTTTTGACAAGTTCAAACATTATCAATATGTCTTTGGGCATCCCTTATTCTGAGACAGTTCTGAATCTCCCAAAATTTTCATAGTGTACTCTATAATTTTAGATTAGTCATCTGCAAAGTCCTTGATGATATTTACTTTTACTACGTCTTTGCGTCCTTTTTATTTTAATGGAAGTATGGTCGGATTTGATAGTTTTGTACCACAACCCTGTCAGATGGTGACCCCACGTGCCACAGATCCTGAAAGTGAGACTAGGGCTCCTCCGTCTCATTGCTACTTCTAAAACATTGCTCCCCTCCACTACTACCCAAAGCCCATCTCCTTTAACTTCCTGATACCCTTGGGGAGCCTACTCCATTCCTCTCCACTACGCTTATCTTTCTCTTGGAAACTTGAATTCCCTCAAGCACCTGGCCTTCCAGTTTCTTGGTTCCTTGCTTATAACAGTCATTGCATCTGCCCAACCTCAGTCATTCCCTCCCAAGGCCATTCTCTAAAACTCAGTATCACCCATAATATCCTTAATTGAAATCTTCATGTCAAGATTCTTATTTTCTGACCATCATCTCTTAATTTTTTTCCAATTTATTAATTACACTACAATACAGTTCTTTGACACTATCTTATTGTCTCTCTCTACCATATTCCAGACTCGTCTTCATCTTCTGTGCCCTCTTCCTCCATTGTCCTCACCTGGTAAACCCTCACCGTCAGTTAACCCAGCATTTCCCCAAGTGGACCCTGCAGTGCTGTAATTCAGCCTGACTGGAACAAAACCTGTGAGTATTTTAGGTGTGTGACTTAAGATATTTATTTCATACCATCCATATTCTATATTTCAGGCCAGTAACACCACCCTCATACTTAACAAATATATATGTATATATATGTACATATATATATGTATATTAGATATTTATTTTGACACCAATTTTAGTGTAGAGGGTAAATAGACACGTCCATTCCCAGGGACTCAACTAGAAACATTGGAATATACAGAGTAAACACAAGAGCCTAGAACCTGAAGTCAATAGCTGGAAGGAAGTCTGTCTAAACCAGTAAAAGTAACAACAATGACCTAAAGACATGAAGTATGATTTTCACGAAGTTTCTACAAAGAATTGATGGCTTAGACCCTTGTTAGTTTCCTTGGATTCATAATGCCTGACCCACAGATATCTGATTAACTTGAATGTGGTTTTTTTATGTTATTCATTATTAGCCCGGAAACCATAATGAGGAGGGGGAAGGACTTTAGAGACTGGCTGCTTTCTTTTCTGCACATGAGAAAACTTGAAACCTAGAATAAAGGGTCCTGTCTTAGATTACCACTTCATCTAAAGAACAGAGATAAGAACCCAGTTTTTCATACTTCTGACTACTTCTTTCTTATTCATGGTACTCTGAAAATGTCCAAACCTCTATAATAGTTTAGTACAGGGACTGGAGCGGTGCTTTAGCGCTTCTGGAGCTTGCCTGGTAAACATGAGGACGTGGGTTCAAACCCCAGCACCATGTACACAGCAAAGTGTTGGAACAATGAGGTCAATGTGAAGAAACTAAATAAAATTGATTCTTTGTTTTTCTCTCTCTCACTGTCCCTCTTTCTTAAAAAAATGTTTTGTACAGCAATGCTAAGCTACAGTTCTTGAAAGGCCCCTAGGTACCCAAAGAAAATCTTATGTATTGCTTATGAAAACTGGAACTTCAATTTATCATGTAAATAAAAATTTCATATTCCACAGGGGGATTTCCAGAGGTATTATGCTTTAGGGAGAAATGTCGATGTGATAGTCAAATGGCAGAAAATATCTTTAACTTGTTTTGTGTACCAAACTCTGATCATAGTACATTATGAGATCATTACCGAACTGCATGAGCCATTTGTAAGCAGATGTAACACATTTGGTTTAAAACGATTTTCTCTCCTGGTATTTGCTCCTTTTTTTCTTTCTCATGTATTTACTTACCCCCATCTACTGCAACTTCATAAAATGTTGTCTCCAAATCTCTTGCTAATGTAAACAGATATTTTGCAATCATTTTAGAATGGGAGGGGACCTGCATATTTTCATCTCCTCCTTAGTGTTGCTCATGTACAAATAAATAAAGGAGTTGGGTTTATTTGTGGTCATGAAGTTTGGTGGGATGGAGCTTGGCTATCTTCCCAGGAAATCCCATTTGGGCTGATTAGAGGCAGCTATAGGAACACAGAAAGGATTTATGTTTGGGGACTGAGGACCTCCATTCATTTTACTTTTTAGCTTCAACAAGGGCAAAGGGAATTTCTTTTGGAGGTACAGCCAGGCTCCTAGAGTGAATCTAGAAAAAGTGTTTCCATTTAGTCTTCTCACCCCTTTCCTTATTGGATTCCTACAGCAGATTCTGAGTGGTTAGCATAAGTTGTTGTGGTACTTAAAATTCAAAAATTTCCCTTAAAATGGTATTAAGAAACATAGTCATCAACTCAAGAAGTGAGTGTAGTCTCCTGTATCATCTGTCATACTCTTATGTGAGGTGAGAATTAGATCTCATGGGCTTCTGAGTCCCTTAGGTGACAATGGAGCTTGAAGGGAAAGGCATCCCTCCAGTAGACACAGCAGTTTGGCTTAGCACACAAGTAGAGAACTGGGAATGAGACAACCTGGGGTTAAGAGCCAGTTCCTGCTTTTCCCTATCTGTGTGATCTTGCTCAAGCAAGCAAATTTCTCTGTTTCCTGATTGACAGTGAAGACAAACCACCCACCTTACTTTTGTCATAGGAATGCTCGGAGGCTCATGGACAGTAACCTCAATGCACTTTGGATGGCTCTTTAGGTAAAGAGTTACACAAGTGTGAAGGGTTACTAGTGATTGAATTACTGCCTCAGAAGTCATGCACCTATTTACTTCATATAACTCCAAAGGCATTTGGGACCAACAGAATATCAGATTGGGTAATAAGTAAAAATGAGTAAGACTTCCATGCCCAAAGAGGTAAAATCTGTTGAGAAAGTAGAAACAATAAATCATGGACCAATTTTTTTTTATGGACCAATTTTAAGGCAAGATTTTTTTTAAAGAAGGCCAGAAACAAGCCAGTCCCCAAAGGTCAAAGGTCAGATGCTTTCTCTGATATGCACAAGCTAATCCAAAATATGAGTTGGGGTGGGGGAGGGAAAAGAGATTAAAAAAAGAATAGACGATAGATCAGTGGACTAGACAAGGGGGAATGAAGGGAAGGGATAGGGAAAGACAGTGGAATAAATCTGACCTAACCTTCCTATGTAACACATGTGAATATACCACAGTGAATCTCCCTATCGTGTACATCCACAAGATACTGATCTAAAGAAAAACAACCTATAAATAAATAGCAGAAAGATCAGCAGAGTAGATGGAAGGGGACAGGGAACAAGAAGACAGGAGGAGAAGGGGAAGCACTGGGGACAGAATTAGAACAAACTGTATTCCATGCTTTTACAATTATGTCAAAATGAATTCTGTTGTCATGTATAACTCAAAAGAACCAATAATTTCAAAATTAGAAGACCAGAGATGGGGATTAGCGGAAAGGATGAAAGGTTAGAACTAAGATACATGAAAGCACCTTTGCTTGTCTGAAATGCTTCATTGAAGCCCATGGGATAGTCAAAGCATAAATGATTAAGTTCTGAATTCTAAAATTCAGAATTTTAAAATTCAATTGTAATTTTAAAATTCAATAAACCACTCAAATTGTGTGCTTTATTAAATAGAATTGTTTATTATTTTATTAGAGCATTATAATTATATGTAGTAATTGGGATCATTTTGAAAATTCACACATAGATGGACTTTGATTTACTCCCTTTCAGTCCCTGTTCCCTTGCTTTCCTTCCCCTGCTCCCTCCCCCATTCTTCTTCCTCTTCTGGACTGCTCTTCCTTTCATTCATTTATTTATTTATTTTTGATTGGTACTTTCTACACATACATAATGGTGGAATTCCCTGTGTCGTATTTATATATGCACAAAATATGATTTTGTTAAATTCCTTTCCCATTTCCTCCCCTTTTCTGTCCCTTCTCCCTCCCTATGATCTCCTCCTTCTTCTCCACTGATCTTCCCTATACCTTTATGATATATTTCTCCTCCCTTCACACCTTTTCTCCTTGTTTTGCTCTAGCTTCCACATATAAAAGAAAACATTCAATCCTTGATTATCTGAATCTCGCTTATTTCACTTAGCATGATATTCTAATAGAATTTTTTACTCTTAATGATAACCAACATTTCTCAAAATTCCAGGAAGTCACAATAAGTTCAGTGGACAATAGGCTATTTACTACACAAAGATCCTTCCTGTAGTTTGCTTTTCAGAAAGATATCACACTTATATCCGCTTGCTAAAAAATACATTTCATTTCCTGATTATAAATAGATAGATAAATGGTCTGCCTTCTGAGTCAGGTTGAACTGTGCTAAAGTTCTTTATGATACCACACAGGTCCTCTTTGTTATAGTACAGGAACCATGTCCACTTCTTCATTTAAGTGCTCCCAGTGCTGGCCCAGTGTCTTTCAGGTTTGTTTCTCAACCAATATTCTGTGAATTGAGCTGAATTTTGAAATTGTGACAGACACTGCTAATTGCCTGCCTACTCATCATTCATTCCTCCTTTTTTCCCTTATGAATAGGCTCCTGATTTATTTGGGAGCAACCATGTGTTCAGTTGAAATAGCCAATCTCTTTTGTTTTCAATGAGATATTAATGAAAGTCACTCTGTGGGATTTCTTGGGAAGCTCCTTAAAAGGGGAAAATTCCACTGGCTTTGATTTTTCTTGCCCTCCACTTTCCCCTTGTTTCCTGCCTGAAATACAGATGATGCTGGGTGATGGAGCAGCCATATTAAGATCAGGATGAAGATGGCAGAATCAGAACCAGAACTGGCCTTGGCCCTCACTGATTTCTTCAAATAATCGAACTGAACTTTTCTTTGAAACAATTGCTTTGAACTGAAGACTTAGGACTCTATTGAATAATGCTACTGTGAAAGATTTCTATTACAGAGAAGTCAATGGAGTTGCAGATGTGGACCATTTGGATCTAGTTAGAAAAGAGGGCCTGCATCAAATGAGGAAGAATTTGACATTGTTGAATCTATCAAAATGCTTCGACACTTTCTCTAGCACATTCGATGTGCACTGCAAAATAAAGGAATTACTCCTTCCTGTCCTGTGTGAAAACTGCTGTGAAAATGAGCCACAGTTGTTGCTGGGACTGTTGCTTTCCTCAGATGTGTTAGGCCGCTCAAGAAAAAAGTTTGGGAACTTCTGTTCTAGGGAGGCCCATAATAAATTGACTGTTTTGAAGCCCTGACAAAGCTGGAGATGCTATGAATTCAGTAGTTATTACACAGCTTGAAGGAAGCATCTCAGAATTGACCGTTGCCCCACCAAAAGATGCTTACTGTTTTGATGTGGGCAGAAAGGGCACTGGTGATGTTGGTCTAGACAGATCAGATGGCATTGATGGTGATAACACAAGCTTAGCATCAGAGGGTGTCTTTGCAACCACCTGGTCAGACATCCTGCATAGGACAAAATCCGATCTCTGCCACATTGAAGAGATGTAGTCTAACATTTGCTTGAAAATTTCCAGTCACTTGTAGCTATTGAATTCACAAAGCTATCCATGGCAGTGTGAAGAGATTTAAAAACTGGAAAGTCTGTCTTTATTTACCACAAACATTATATGGTGTATCTTATTATAGCATACCATATTTATAGCACTTTGCTTTATTTCTTTAAAGAGATCACAAGCTAAGTTTTGGTTTGATAGTTAAAAGATCATGTGAGTCATTTGGATTGGTATTGCTATCCCTAACTGAGTGTTTGTAAAACTGCACAGAGAAATTATGTGTACTCGTGCAAGATTTCCCAGTTCCCAGGTGGAGATGCTGGATTTTAACTCAGAGGTCTGAGTCAAGCTATCATTCAGATTATTTTCATTTATTCATTCAAAAGTGATTCTCTGGGCTCCTACTATCTATTGGTCGTTATGTTAGTGCTGAAATTCTAATGGTGAACAAGTCACACACATTTGTGGCTCTCTTGGAACAAATAATTAAGTAACTGCCTACCCACGAGTCCTCCTTTTAGCTTTCGTTATAATATAGAAGAACAAGAAGTAAGTTCCCTTCTTGTTAATCATCCGTTCATCACATTGCTTTGTAGGTGCCTCTTCTCCAGACAAAACATGTCCTGTTCCTTCAATATCTCCTATTTGGTGGTGATATGGAGCTGTCCACCATCCTCATCACTTTTCTCAGAAACCATCTATTTTGCCAATCTTTCTTTCAAGGAATAGCACCCAAATCAGACACCCAGCTCCCATAGTGGTCTGACAAGTGCTCTGGTGCTCATAGACCATGGCCTCTCTCAGTTAGAAGGTTGAATTGCTGTGAGTGCAGGAGGTGCTTAGCACAGCTAGTTCATTTTCTCACAGTAATTCAGCCTTCTAATTGACAGATGTTGGCTTATGTTCATTTTAAGATTAACTAAAACCACTAGGCCATCTTCCTATGGGTAAAGACCAAGCCAAATCCTCCCTACACTCTACTTGAGAATTGAATATTTTATACTTACCTGCTGGAATTTAGTGCATTCTTGTATTTTTACTTCATTATCTGGACCATAATTACATCCTTTGAGATCTTCCTTATCTTGATTCTGCCATTTTTAAAATTATCTTTCTCATTTTCACATTATGAACAAATTAGATAATCATGTGTTACACATAAAAAATGCTAACCTGAGCAAGTTCAAAGACAAAACCTAGTAATACTATTAAGGTGATCCATCAACCTGTCAACCTTATACTTCAACACTATTTACTCATTGATTCCACAAAATTTAATATGTGCTTAATTCTGGGATAGAAGCTGATGTGAAGAAATAAAACCATATGAGTTAGCAAATTAGGAAAGACAGGTATGTTAACAAGTAACTGTAGAATGACAGGTGCTCCACCAGTATGTTCTAGAGGTGATGAGGCCATAAAATAAGGTGTGATCAACTCAACCTGGGAGAAGCATTTAGGACCTAAGATGTCATACAACTTGAAGATCTAATAAAGGACATGATCTAATATTTTCTGACACCACTAGGAGTTAGATAAATAGATTAAGCACTTTTCCAAAGTTTGAAGCTTGGAATCATACCCAAACTCAGAATCGAAGTAAAGTATCAGGACTTGGTCATAGTGACCCTATTTGGGATCCTGTCAGTCATTTGTCTTTGAGCTTCAGAGAAATGGATTAAAACTACCTCACACTCTTGATCCCTCATTGAAGTTGAATAGTGAACTTACCTGATGTTAACAATCTTCACAACATCGTTATTATAAAGGACCTCTAGGTTACCTATTTACCAACTAATTTTTTCTGAATCCACTTTTCTGATCCCTAGACCTTGGGTAGATGAAGTTACACTTACACATCTCCATAGACCTAAAATAGATTCTCCCACGACTTTTTATCTCCTTGCCTCTTAGTGGAGCCAAGAGAGGTCAGAAGCCTTTTCAGCCATGTGAAGACAGTTGCAGATTCCAAATCTCAGTTACAACCTTTGTCACATAATATAGTGCTATTTATTTTACACATACTCATGAATCTGGCAGCATTGGAATTTTCTTGTAGAATTTCAAGGTTTTCTCATGTAGTACTTACATGTTATTGCTAGTATTTTGGAAGTTTCTTTTCCAAACTTGCAATATTTGTTGTACTTTTTTGTATCCACCAAGTGCAAATCCATGAATTAGATATAGTAAAAGTTAATACAATGATAAGCAAGGATTGATCCTAGCCATGAAAGTAATCCAGTGGGGGAGACAGACCTGCATATACACGTTCAATACAAGGAAGTGACTATTCCGGTTTCTTTTTGATGGGCAAGCATTTTGCAAGGACTTGGGCTTTGTGTGTGCAATGCTGAAATGGCCATTGAGACTTTTAAAAAGTCATTTCACTAGGGGGAAAGAAGAATATAAAATTGGTTATCATCCTCTCCTGTAACAAAAACAAATTATTTTTCATGTTTTAACTAGATTTGTGGCTAAATCACAGCCAAAGAGATTCATCACAAAAGATTTATCAGATGGATCCTATACTTTTGTATTTAAGTCTGCAAAAAACTTGAATTTCTCCAGCAGTTGAGAAAAAAGGATCAGTAACTTTTCTGAAACAAAAGAAAAATGATTTTCTGTATTTTGGCATCCATATGCAGTTATATTCCTTCACTTTCCACTCAAGAAATCTATTTCAGAAGGCTGATTTTTTTGCACAAATATTTTTATGAATAAAAAGTATAAAATTAAGATGTTATTATGTTTTCTCCCTTTTAAAAAATGAGTCATCATAAGAAAGGTCATTTCCTTTTTATTGTAAGAGAAAATGTGATCTCTATTTTGAAATTGCAGATATATTTTATAAAGGAGAAAATCAGTTCACACTGACAGTGGTTATTCATCTAGTTCAGAAAGTATAACATCCCGTCCCCAGCTGGACTCAGACAGCTTCATTCTGCAACAAGCACTGTGTTTTATCTTTCCAGCAAAGATAGCCTGCATTTTCAGTCTTGGAAGTGTCTTGTCTTCCTGTGACGGTCATTTCAACACTGAGAGCAACTGAAGGGTTAATGCTGGGTTAGCGCTGGCTGCAAGTCAGTGAAACTTTTTTGCCTGGCTCTGCCCCGGGTTTCCCCTTGAAGGGATTTCCCTCCGCCTCTGCAACAAGACCCTTTATAAAGAGCAGACTTTCACTCACACTGAGCCTCACTGGCTTTAGGAGCGGAAGACTTCCCAGGCATTTTCAGGTGTGACAGAAATTCGACTTTGGGAACCATTGTTTTCTTATCCCAGCAGCAACTTAAAATGACTAGGAAGATGGTTATGATCTTTGGAGCCTCAAACATACTTTGGATAATGTTTGCAGCTTGTAAGTTATTCTTGATCTGTTTCAAATGTTAGCATTCCATTTCAGCCCTGGTTTTGGCTTAACTCAGTTTTGCTGTGGTAGTGAAGGAAGGCACTAGAATTTTAAGCAATGAAGAAGCTTAATTTAACTAACTTATAATGTGCTGTTGAGTTTTGCTATATGCCATTGTACTGTCATAGTGACAGCTGCAAATTGATGGGTTTTTTTTATACCTTTTTTCCAGAGTCAAAGTCTATAGTAAGTAGGACTATCACTTCAGTTTCCTGTACTTGATAATGAAATCAAATGTAGCAAACTACAAAACAACTTTAATAAATGGGTATTGAGGTTGGAACTGAGAGTCTTGAGTAAAGATAATTCCAAAACCTTCTTTGGTAGCGACTTCAGTGCTTTTTGGCAGCCCCGTGGTTAGTTTGAAGCAGGCTAGGAAAGCAATCCATAAGATCATATTCTAGACATTATGTTATAACAGAAAGAGGGAGTGGAATACTAAACAAACCAGTAAGTTTACTTTTCTCTTTTTTGTTTTTGCAGCTAGAGCTTTTAAAATCGAGACCTTCCCTGAATCCAGGACTCTGGCTCAGATCGGTGACTCCATCTCCTTGACTTGTAGCACCACTGGCTGTGAGTCCCCGACTTTTTCTTGGAGAACCCAAATAGACAGTCCATTAAATGGGAAGGTGAGGAATGAGGGGACCAAGTCCACGCTGACCATGGATCCTGTTAGTTTTGAGAATGAACACTCTTACCTGTGTACAGCAACTTGTGGATCTATGAAACTGGAAAAAGGAATCCAGGTGGAGATCTACTGTGAGTATTTTAAAGAATCTTTAATTTTCTCTAAATTTTGCTTTAAAATAGTTTTAAAAGGAAATAGCTTTAAATGGTATGTCCTGACTCCTGGATAGAAAACATATAGCATCAAGAAAGCTGGAGACAGCTGAGGCCAGGAACTAAACCAGGAACCCAAAATTTGGCTTCTGTTTCCATCTCTGTTTTATGATGACCATACATAAAATTCAAGCTCTTTTGGCTCTGGAAAATCTCTCAGGTTCTTGTTCATTTTATTTTATTTTAAAAATTTCCATTTGATGGGTTGGGGATTTAGTTCAGTGGCAGAGTGCTTGCCTAGCACTCGCAAAGCCCTGAGCTCGGTCCTCAGCCCTGGAAAAAAAAAAAAAAGAAAAAAATTTTTTCCATTTGATTATATCCTTGCATGTTTACTTGCTCATGCATCTAAGTGATTTATGAATTCCATCCTACAGGGATTTTCCATTAATTTATTTTTATGGAACTTGGTACTTAAAATCAGTTTAAAGATTAAGTAGAAGATCTGTAATCCAATAATAGACTTCAGTAAAAAAAAGTTTTCTCTTCAGACACGATAGAAAATACCTAAAAACATTTTATTCATTTGATGTGTGTCCATAAATTCAAGAATTTTTGTTGTTGTCATCATAAAGTCCTGGTGCTCAACCTCAAAGGTATTTGTATAATGAATTAGATTTGCTTTGTGAATATGAATGAATGCCCCTAGTTTACTGCCTACCAAAAATGTATCCCACACTTCAAATCAGCAAAGTTAGCAAGAGAAGTAAAAGGTTAGTAAAAACTAACCTTACCCGAGTCATGTGCCTTTGGTTACTGGTGCTCTCTCTAAAACACTGCACTCACAGATGGTCATTTCTTCATGAATATCTTATTTGATTATCTTCATGAATTACACTCTTTCTTTTCTACTGTACTGGAGCCTACCTTTGCCCAGTAACCTTAAATGAAATTTCAGCAAGCTCCATGTGTTGCTGAAGCTTCTCAAGAAACGGCCTGGCCAACTGCTTTCAATTACGCTTGTTGTACACGCATAGTTTATGTCTGTGCAGCCCCTTGAGTGCCTTCAAAGGTCCCCTTATGTAAATACAGGGAAAAGTAGCAAGTTCTTATATTACCTGTCATAAAACCTGAGTGGACTGTAGGCACAATTCTTACAGCATGTGAGAGACAGAAATACTGGGTGGAAAATTTAAAAATATCATATTTTCAGATAACAAAGCATTTCCAGATCCTTTGTCTTCTGCCCACAGTGCCAAATAGTTGAAGATTTTAAAAAAGAGAAATGAGGACCCTCCTGGTTTTAATTATCTTGCCTGAGGTTTTTCTCCAAGGATGTCTGTTTCTCATTATGTTTAACAGTCCTGTCTCCATTCCACATTTGATTGTAATATTCTTAGGACTTGGGACCTTTGTATTCTTCTCACTACACAGATCCTGAATCCACAAATTTGTTGCCCTCAAGATAGAATATAATGGACAATTTAGTCCTAGCAAAGGAGACAATGGATGGTGTGTTCCTTTGTACTAGAGGGGTCAGTGGAGAGTGGACTGGAACATTGATTTAGGAATTTCAGGAAGCAAATCCAAAACTGAAAGACTGCACAGGTGTTTCTTTCTGGTGGATGAATTCTTGACAGAGAGGCACCACTTTCAGAAGCCAACTATTTAAAACCACTCTTTTCAGTTCTTAGCATATCTTGTACAATAATTATTTTTTGCAATGACATTCTGAGTTTTAGATTCCTTATCTGTAAAATGGAGCTATATTGACCCTTACTGAAATAAGGAAATTATCAGCTGTAGCAATACAAAGTATGGAAATCCTGAATTTAAACCCCAGTTTTACCATTTACTAGTGTGACCTCAGGCAAGTTATGTAAACACACTAAGTCTAAGTTTTCTAATCTGTGAAATGTTGTCTCTATTTCTTAGAGTCATTTTGAGAAAAAACCAAAACCATTCATTTTAAATCTACAGCACAGTGACAGGCACATGTAAGTTTTAATAAGCATTAGGTTTTTTTTGCCTTTAATATATACAGGATCAGAACAGATGAATTCTCAAATTGGTGGTTGATTCTGCTTCTTAAGTCCACTCAAAAGCATAAAAAGCTATTTAAACAATTAGTTTTCTGTATTAAGACTGTATGAATAAAAACCATTGGATTTGATTTGCATGATGTTAAAATATAAGAGATCTTATAAACATGAGCAGAAGGCCCACTCATGTATCCGTTTGCCTTTGCAGCTTTCCCTAAGGATCCAGAAATCCATTTCAGTGGCCCTCTGGAGGTTGGGAAGCAGGTCGCAGTCAAGTGCTTGGTCCCTGATGTATACCCGTTTGACAGGCTGGAGGTGGATTTACTGAAAGGAGATCATCTCATGAAGAATCAGGAGTTTCTGGAAGATATGGATAGGAAGTCCCTGGAAACCAAGAGTTTGGAAGTAACCTTTACTCCTGTCATGGAGGATATTGGAAAAGCTCTTGTTTGCCAAGCTAAATTACACATTGATGAAGCTGATTCTGCCCCCAAAGAAAGAAACACTACCAAAGAACTGCAAGTCTATAGTAAGTGACATGGTGTAGTTTGTATAGGAATTCAGTCTTGAACATATATAGCTATATATCAGCTAGGTGAACAAGACACTAGTTTTTAGTTTTTACTCCATTTTTATTTATTGAGAACACAATATTTTCCAATGGTGTAATCCAGTGAAAAGGACATGAATTTGGATTGAGTAGACTTGAACTTAATTTGTGGCACTATTAATTGTGTTACTTAGTGTTACTTAATTTATTTCTCCATTTAAGGGGGGATGATAATACAACTGATTGGGAAGTAGGAAACAGGCTCAAATGTTAAAATGTTTTTAATTATGTTTTGTGAACTCTTATATAGTATGCCTTGAAATACTAGTTGCCTAGGTCTAGAACCTTGACAGGGTGCTTATTCTCTGAGTGTGGGTGTGTGCACGTGTGTACACACACACACATGCTCACATGCACATATGTGCATCGCGTGGTGGAAAGGAAAGTGATGGGGTTTGATTGCTTCCCATCTTCCGGAGACTGCCAGGAAATTTGAGGCAGTCTTGATGCCCAGAACTGTGTACAAGTCATCTTGTTGTGACCTGTTGTAGACTAAAACACTGTGTGCCTCTGTGGGCAGTACATTAACTAGGACTGTTGCCAACAATAGCATATTTGGCCAAAAAAAGAAGCAGCTGGAAAGGCTTCTAACACTGTTATGAGAAGAGGAGTCAAGATAGGAGATATTTTCCCTAGAGAATGCAAAACTTGGGGAGTTTAATTGAGTATTAGAAGGACAGCTGTGTGTGAAAGAAGGATTTAATTTGTTCTGTAACATCAGAGGGCTGAACTATGAGCAACAAGTAAAAGCCAGTTATGAAGAGGAAGATTTCATCTCAACTGGGGGAATTTTTTTCTAATTAAAGATACTAAAGAATCAAATAAGTTGTTTGGTAAGACAGTGAGTTGCCTTTCTCAGTAAATGCTGAGACTGACTTGGATGAACTCTTAGCAAGGAAACAAATGGGGCTCTTACCCTGAGGTGGGAGGAAGGGCCACATGACTCTACGGGTCCTTCTTAGCTTCTGAATATCTATGACAATCTGGAAGCACCAAGCATTTTTTTTTTAAAAGAGAGGCACAGAGAGAGAGAGAGAGAGATTGATTGAGAGAGAGAGAGATATGTGGCTTTTCTTGCTCTGACACTTCGTTGTCTCTGTCGTGGTCCTGGGATTCCTATGTCCCCGCACATGCCAGGCAAGCGCCATAACCGCTGAACCACTGCTCCAGACCCAACACCAAACATTTTTTAAAAAAGTAATCATGTTAGTCAGCAATTAGATTGATTTTTTAGTGACTCAGCAGTTTTTTATACTAACATGGGAGAGTAAGTTTGTCAAATTGGAAGAAGCACAGGAAAACTACCTGAGAGAAGTACATTGTCTGTGTTGGACTGAGAAGATGCTCCTCGATTGCTAATATCACACCCTGTCCTTTCAGTCTCACCCAAGAATACAGTTATCTCTGTGCATCCCTCCACAAGGCTTCAAGAAGGTGACTCTGTGACAATGACATGTTCCAGTGAGGGTCTGCCAGCTCCAGAGATTTTCTGGAACAAAAAATTAGACAATGAGAATCTACAGCTCCTTTCTGGGAACGCAACTCTCACCTTAATTGCTATGAGGATGGAAGATTCTGGAACTTATGTGTGTGAAGGAGTGAATCTGATAGGAAGAAACAGAAAAGAGGTGGAATTAATTGTTGAAGGTGAGTAGTAGGTGCAAAAGGAATGGCAAGGATGCTGTATTGGGATTTGAGCAATAAGGACACCATTTCAATTCTAAAATTGCTCTCCTACGTTTTGTTGATGACCTGTCTGTCACATACTACAGGGTGAATAAGTATTTATCATGTTCATATTTTTGGCAGCCATTCTTCCCAGGGCTCCCCTGGCTCTGCTTTCTGATTCTCTTCTAACATGTCATTTCTTCACTGCCTCATTCCATGGCTTGCTTTCTCTTTCCTGACCTGTGGATGTTGGTATTTTCAAGTTTCCACACTTAGTCCTCTTTTCTTCTCACTCTCAATATCCAATACATACACTCTTTATTCCCAAATTCAGGCTCCCAGTTTGGCATCACCAAATCCTGTCAGTTCTACCTCAAAATGATCCCTAGGATCTAGCCTCCCCATCAACCCTCTTGTGATGCCTTAGTTTATCTTCTCTCTCTTGGGTTTTTGCAAGTTGTACTTTAAAACCAGCATTGGTTGAATATTGGCTTATTTCTGGCACTTTATATAAGCTATTTATAATCTTCAAGAAATAACTAAAGTATTTTATATCCATTTTATGGACAAGAGAATAGAATCTCATGAAGATTAAGGATGACACTATGATTGTATATTTAATATTTGCCAAGAGTTCTACATTCTACTTTATGTTATTTTACTCTTTATCATAACTTTATGAGGAATACACTATGGTTCATAACTTGCCTAGCATCGTATGGTTCTTTGGTTGCATTTACAGACTCCTTTTCATCTCAAAACCCATACCTTTTCAATTGTAGATGCAATTATCTCTGATTTTTAAAAAATTAATATTTAAATGACAAATCATAATTGTATATACATATAGGGCCTGATGTGTTTTGATATATTTATACAATGTGAAATGATTAAATCAAGCCTATTAACATATCCGTCTCCTCACTTACTTATCAGGTTTTTGCAATGTATATTTGAAATTTACTCTCTTAGCTATTTAAAAATGTACAGTACATCAATATTAACTATGGTCGCTTGTTATGGAGTAGAACTCATAAACATAGTCCTCTTAACTGAAACTTATACCCTTTGACCCAATACTGTCCATTTTCTTCCTGCTCCCAACACCAGCCTTTGGTTATTACTATTTTACTGACTACTTTCTAAGTTTGACTTTTTTAGATTCCACCTGTGAAAGGTCATATGTTTGTCCTTCTATGCATTGTTTGTTTCACTTAGCCTACCTAATATCTTCCAGGTTCATCCGTGTTATCCCAAGTGACAGGATATGCCATCCCTTACTTTTTTTTTTCAGTTCTAAGGCAGATGTTCTACTGCTAAGATATATCCCCAGTCCAGAATATCCCTTTTAAAGACTGAATAGTGTTCCATTGTGTTTTATAGCTAATTGCCTTTTAGTGATTTCCCTTTTATCATTCTGTTCCCAAGATAATCAATCCTATGCATTAATAACATAATTATCTTAAAGAAAGAAAAATTGCTTATTTTATATGACTTCAACTGCATTTCTTAAAATAGTCACATGTTACTTTATGATCTGGTCAGAAACTACCTTTGAAGCTTTGTGAATGATTCTGGTTCTCCATTCATGCTGTTCTGCCTGGAATGGACTTTCCCCTTCCTCCACCTGGCAGTCTTAGCCATCCTACATGATGAAACTTGTGCAAGCCTCCCAATTCCAGATTGTATTAGGAAAGTTGGTCTTCCTTCCTTAGTATAAATGTATTACTTCTTTTAGCCAGGTATGTACTTTTGTTCGGTTCAACACATATTAAGAGCCTTTATTCAAGAATCAAAGAATCTGCTTGGTGCTGGAAATATAGGTGTGAAAAGATGCAGCTACTGCCCAGAGAGAGCTTACAAACTAGGAAGAAAAGACAGGCATATACTTTAGTGAGAACCAAAGTAACCATCTGTTTAAATGTCAGTCCATTAAACTGGAAGCTCCTTAAAGTCAGGGACTTTGTGTTTGTACATGTGTGTTTTATGTTTGGGTGCCTAGCATGCTACCTGACACATAATAAATGTTTGGTAAGTGTTCGTTAAATGAATAAATTTAAATTGTGGGCAACATGGTTTTTTTAAAATATGAAAGCATGAGTTTACGTTTGGATGATTAAAAAATTCAAATTCATTCACTGTCAGTAGATTAACTCATTTTCAAACGACCAGAAAATATATTATACTTATAAAAGTTTATAAAGCGAAACATCCATCCTGGAATAGCTCCAGCATATCATAAGCTGGATCCCATTTCAGTGTGTGAAGGAAATGTGTTCTGGGCTTGGGGACGGTTTCATATTTTGCATCACATGTAATATAAACAACTTTAAGTATTGAAGATGGAATTGAACCCTTACAGGACCTTTTGCCTACCTAAGAGTTCCTTCCCAGGAGCCACAAGTTGACATAGTAATAAAAGTAGCCAAACTGTTTATAGGCAGGAAGTGAATCTGCTTTTAAAGTTCCCCATTCTCACACTGGCATATGAGGAATTCGGAAACTGCCTATTGTTATGAATGATCTTTCAAAATCTAATAGCATATTAGTTTATTGAGGTAATTTGAGAAGACCTTTCTCTGGAAAATATTAAGATGTCACAAGTACACAAATGAACTGAAAAAAGTAACTTCTCCTGACACAGATGAGAATCATACACAATGTAGTGGATCGGGATTGTTTACAGTTTCTTTCTTCCATCTCTAGTCTGGTATTCACAAGGAAGATGTCAGTGATTTTCTGTGGGGTCTAATCTGTCACTTTCAGAGTCGTCCAATCTCCCAGTTTCTTCAGGGGAATGGAGTAGAGATTTGGAAGTCTCTTTCTCCCAAAGATGAATCATTCAAAGCCTGTGTGTCTAGCTCAGACAGCACTGATAGCAAGAGAACTTTTCTAAACTCTTGAGATTCAGGAGTTTGCCCTCACCTCTACTTTCAGATCCTGAATTCATTGCAAAGACTCTTTAGATTGCATCAAACACATTTCAGAGTGATTCTTCTTCTTTTTTAAAAAATCACTTTAATGCTCAAATATTTACTCATTTTCAACATGATTCTATGTGACTCTCAAAGGTATAACTTCATGTTGATGGAATATAAGCCTTGGGCACAAACCTGTTATGGAGATTGTGTCTAATTAGAGCACTTTTTTGGGTAGTACTTCTTTTAGATCTTATTTTATCTTTGTATGAAGATATCTTGATTTAGTTGTTCTAGCAAAAGAAAAGCTGGAATCTTAAGTCACACTCACTTTTCATCAAGTCCTAGCTTTGCCACTTAGAAGCTGGATAAAGTTACTTAACATTTCTGAGTCTGAATTTCCTCCAAAAGAAAGAGAATGAGGAAAAAGAAGAGGAAGAGAGCAAATAGAAGCAGAAGGAGAATGAGAAGGCAGAGAAGAAAGCAGAACCAGTTCATGACATTGTTGTGTGAATTAAATGAAACACCTTTGTACATATGCTTGACACATAGGACCCACTGAAATGATTTGACCTACTGTTCACTATTGCAGTGATTTGATAAACAACATCTGGGCAGAGATTGGATTATTGCCATGAAAAGATATCAGCTTCTCTCCACACATTTTTTATCAACATTTGTTCTGAATCTGATTTGACAGCCTGTCATGGATTTGTTCTAAAGATGTGGTCTCTTTCCTGATGGTTTCACCTTGGAAAAGGGTAATTTCTTCTTGGCACAGATAATGACTGAAGGAAGATCAGGAAAAATAAAGATCATATATGAGAATATGATGGAAAAAGTCTTATGTGCTGTGTGTCTTGTTCTTTTTTCTCTGCAGAGAAACCATTTACTGTTGACATCTTCCCTGGACCTCGAGTTGCTGCTCAGATTGGGGACTCAGTTGTGCTGATGTGCCGCGTCACAGGCTGTGAGTCCCCGTCTTTCTCTTGGAGAACCCAGATAGATAGCCCTCTGAGCGGGAAGGTGAGGAATGAGGGGAAGGAGTCCATGCTGACCCTGAGCCCTGTGGGTTTTGAGAATGAACACTCGTACCTGTGCACTGTGACCTGTGGACGGAAGAAGCTGGAAAAAGGAATCAGGGTGGAGCTCTACTGTAAGTGGTTTTTAGAATTATCATTCAGTTCCATCATGTTATGCAATGAGATCTGTTTGTTTAGAAAGGGAACGTAGCCTTGTGAGTGCTTCCTAAATCTCTGAACCAAAATGTTTTGATGGATTGTAATTGGCCCAAATCTTAAGTACATATTACATACAGACACGGCAGGTACAATCCTTCACATGTGTTGTTGGCACTCGATTGTTGTGCACTTGGTGACACTACGCCCCTGCTTCCCACCCCTTCTGTGTGTTTGTGGACTGTTTGGAGGAATGAGAGTGTGGGGGCCAGTGCTCAGATAGTTGAGTGTAGGTGATCGCTGTGCAGCTCTTCAAATCGAGGGCCAGACCTCAAAATACTGTTTTAAAGGAATATTTGGAAAGTTGGTCTGCAGGATGGAGAAAGAAATGGGGAAATGGGGAACAGTAGAAAGAAACAAATGAAGATGGGGAATATCCTGGGGATAGGGATGGCCAGTGGCAGTAGCTCAAAAACATAAGACAACACTCGGTCTTAATACTGATTGAAACTGCAAGTACATACTGAAGTTTTCTTGCTCTTCTTGCCACCTAAATAAATAACTTTTATGACCTCAAATATCCATGAACTTGACATTTCTGGAATTTCTTGTCTATAATGAATGAGGAACAAAATATACAAAGTGACCAAGAAACTATTTTTTCTCATGAGAGTTGCTCTGGTTGATTTCATTCAGTGAATTCGGGAGAATTTATAATGAATCTTTATAAGATTTTCCATCAGAAACTTTGCCCCAACTTGTGTTAACCTTGGGGATTTTGTTCAGAATGAGAGTATGCCTGTAAGAGAATTTAAACCTCTCAAAAGAAGAGTCAATTTTATTGCTTTATCACATTACTCAGAGTCCAGGATCTGCTGATTTAGCACATTCCCAGCAGAAATGAGAACCGGAGATGAAGTCTTCCTGTAGTCTGGAAATACTTGAAAAATATTTCATTTTAACAAACTGAATCATTTTGCTGAAGGAAAAAATTTTACTCACTCTTATGTTTGATAACTATTTTAGTTTCATTTTATTGATTTATATATGATATATTATTATATAGGTTAGATTCGAAATAATGCAGTTAAGACAATTTCTTTTCTTAATTATAGCTGTTATCTGAGAAATATTTAAAACTTGCTGCCTCATAATAAAAAAGACATCTAATGAATATATATATATATATATATATATATATATATATATATATATTCATTATACCCACTTCTGGGGGGAGATCCTGGACTAGTATAGACCTTAACTTGCTTTGTCAATATACATGTATGCATGATATGTAACAATGATTACCTCCAATATGTAAGACTATGTTGAACCAATAAAAAAAAGAGTACCCCCAAAAAAACTTGCTGCCTAAATAGTCATTAGATACTAAGTTGTCTACATTGAGAACTTCCCTGTGGGTCCTATTTGACATTGAGAAGCTATACAGCCTGTGAAACTAAGCCTAGATTTTGAGGTCAGAAGAGCAGGAATTTTGAGCTGAGCTCAATGACATGCTAGGAATGATGCGTAATGAAAACTCTTTTGGCCTAAGTTTCAGTTTTTCTAACTATAAAATAAGTAAAATAAGACCCATTTTTATCAGGCTGCTTGAAAGATGGAGATAATGAATGTTGAAGGACGAGTTCATAACAAGTACTCAATACATCATTACAAATATTTAAAACACATAATTTTAAATTATTAACACATAGTTAATAAATACGATAATAGAAGCTGATGTGTCCTTAGATAATATTAGGCCACATGTTCAGCAAGAAAGCATCATTAAAAGAGAAAAATAAGAAGTAAAAATATTTACTACTTGATCACTTAGTGTATTAAGTATTCCAACATACTTATGATTAATGGTACAATTATATATTTATACTTAATATCATCTTTTACATATTGATCATTCTCTTCCAGCTGAGTTTAGGCTGTCATTTTGAGTCCTTAGCATTTAATAAAGTTTAACTTGATTTTTTTTTGAATGACACATGTAAACATCGCTTTTGCTTGATATTTGCAGCATTCCCTAGAGATCCAGAAATTGAGATGAGTGATCTACTTGTGAATGGGAACCCTGTAACTGTAAGCTGCAAGGTTCCTAATGTGTACCCTTTTGACCATTTGGAGATTGAATTACTTAATGGGGAAATTATTCTGATGAATAAATACTTTCTGGAGGAAATGGATAGGAAATCCCTAGAGACCAAAAGTTTGGAAATGACCTTCATCCCTACCACTGAAGATACTGGAAAAGTTCTTGTTTGTCGTGCTAAGTTACATATTGGTGAAATGGAATCTGAACCCAAACAAAGGCAGAGTACACAGACACTTTATGTCAATGGTAAGTACATAAGTGGATGTATTCACAGGTTAATATGGATTTCTTCATCATGTTTGTCAGGCAACGGTTAACAAAAAGTTAATAGTTAAAAACTCTGAAAAAAATAACTGAAAAGAAAATTCAAAATAAAGATGATAATAACAAACTAACCCCCCCAATATAAAATAGTAAATTTTGTTTATGATTCCTTGACTTGGCATTAGAAAATGGGCCAACTGGGCAAATTTTCTGCTTGTGTGGGACCAGTTGAGCTCACTCATTCATTTCCAGTGAGGCCAGCAAGGTTGGCTGGTCCCAGATTGGCCTCACTCACATATCTGAACCACATCTGGGGGCCTGTGCCTCCCTTCTTCATGTGGTATCATCCTTAGAGAAGGTAGCCTAGATTTACTTGCCTTAGTACAGGGTTTCAAGAAGGAGACTACAGTAGCAGCCTCTTAAAGGCCTGGGTTTGAAAATCCTACAGTTTTCTTCATTCATGTTCCATTGGTCAAATAGAGTGACAAGGCCAGCCCAGATTCAAGGGGCAGAAAAAATGACTCTACTTTCTCACAGGAGTAGATTTGAGCAAGTCATGGTCATGTGTAATGTACCATAAATGGCAATACACTCCATCATTGACTACTTTGGAAGCAAGAGAGTTTCTGTGGCACTTACTTCTTCTAGAAAATGTCCATGCTTTGTCTCTTTTCTACCCTATCATTCTGTATCTGCTAAAGTAAATGAGGAAAGAAACCCGTACTAGTTATCAAGGTTTATAAATTGTTCTAATCCTTAGAATCCAAAGACCAGCTTTGCAATGTTGTTGAAACTCTTTGGAAGTCAGGGTACGAGTGTCAAACTAACGAGTGTCTCCACACTTTCAGTTGCTCCGAGGGAGACCGCAGTCTTGGTCAGCCCTTCCTCTACCCTGGAGGAAGGCAGTCCTGTAAACATGACATGCTCCAGTGATGGCTTTCCAGCTCCCACAATCCTGTGGAGCAGACAGCTAGGGAATGGGGATCTGCAGCTTCTGTCTGAGAACACAACTCTCACCCTAATTTCTACAACAGTGGAAGATTCTGGCATTTATGTGTGTGAAGGGAGAAACCAGGCTGGAATAAGCAGAACAGCGGTTGAATTAATTATCCAAGGTGAGCAGACTGTGATTTTGAGCTATTTGTGCTAATTTTTTTTTGGTTGCATGGCCGATTATGAAGAATGTCCTCTTTGAAAAAAATTTTTTACTTAAAAAAAGTATTGGTGGTTTTTAAAGAGTTAAGGATGTTTCCTATTCATGGAAGGCTCCTAGAAAGGTACTTTCAAACACTAATCATTTCAAGTCACTGACCCTCAATTCTTTTATTCTCAAGTGAAGTAGTGGTTCCAGGAACTGAGCCAGATGTCCCAGTGATACTTATTACACAATGATTACAGTATTGAAATAAGGATAGAAAGAGATAGATGTATTGGGAAATTGTTTAGGATTGAGGCCACTGCCTCTGACTGAATTGGGTCCTGAGGGATGATCTTCACAAGCTGCCTGCTAGCATTTGCTTAGAAGCCTAAGAAGCACCTGCTGTAAATCCTGAGATTAAGAACAGTGGTGACCGTGCCCTGAGGTTGATTCATCAGTCTGGTGGTGTAGAACCAGTAGAGTGGATCAAGTCATCAGATTCAGGCCTCTTATTTCCAGGATGAACAACCAAGACTAAGAACAAAATAATTTCTTTTATTATTATTATTATTATTATTATTATTATTATAACTTTATAGTTATATATCATAGTGGGGTTCATCCCGACAAACTCATTGATGGATGGAAATCAATTTCAGTTCATGATTTACCCTTTTCCCTACTTTTCTCCCTTCCCTCCCCTTCTCCTTCCTCCACTCTATTAGATTTCCTTTTGCTTATCTATTAATTTGTATTTGATTGGCTCTTCATGTTATCTTATCCTTTCCTCCTCCTGTTGTTTGTTTTATTCTACCTTCCACATATAAGAGAAAACATTTGACCTTTGAGTTTCTGAGTTTGGTTTATTTCACTTAGCATGATATTCTCCATTTTCATCCATTTACCAGAAAATGCCACAATTTCATTATTTTCTATGGTTGAGTAGAACTACATTGTGTGTGTGTGTGTGTGTGTGTGTGTATACATATATATATCACAGTTTCTTAATGCATTCATCAATTGATGGGCATCTGGGTTGAAAATTTAGCTACTGTGAATCATGCTGCTAAACAGTGATGCGGTTGTGCGGCTGTAACACGCTGGTTCTAGCTCTTTTGGGAAAATACCAAGGAGTGAGATAGCTGGGTCACGTGGTGGTTCCATTCCTAGTTCTTAAAGGTGTCTCCATACTGCTTTCCAGAGTGGTTGTACTACTCTGCAGTCCCACCAACAATGTACAAGTGTTCCATTTTCCTCACAACCTCACCAGCATTTATTGTTGTTCATATTCTTGATCATTGCTGTTCTGACTGGAGTGAGATGAAATCTTAGTGTAGTTTTGATTTGCATCTCCCTGATTGGTAGAGATATTGAACATTTTTTCATATGTTTATTGCCTTTTTTTTCTTCTTTTAGGACTTTTCTGTTTAGTTTTTTTGCCCATTTATTGATTGTGGGGGGTTTTTTGGTGTTGTGTTTTTTGAGTTCTTTGTATACTATGGATATTAGTCCCCTTTCAGAAGGGTAGCTGGCCAAGATTTTCTCCCATTCTGTAGGCTCTCTCTTTACACTCTTAATCATTTCCTTTGCTATGCAGAAGCTTTTTAGAGAACAAAACAATTTCTACCTGGCACATTGATACCGTTGGCAGTTCTGAGCATCATGAAGTGTTCAGTCTGGATTGTCTCTACACCTTCCTTTTTGGCGTAAGGGTTATTTTCTTCACCAGAAATGTCATTTCTACTTGTACCCTTGGGATTATTCCCACTCAGGTATTAGGGATTTCTTGCTATCTCATCACAGTGAGATTTGTATTTTTAAGGAATAACCTTGAAAGGTCAATGTGCAATCTTAAAATCCACAGGATTGATGTCATGGCATTGAGTTTTGGGTGGAGAAAGTCTCAAACAAAGTCACAAAATACGTGACCTTAATAGGAATCTCACTTATACAATGGTGATAGGATACTTCCTCATGCATTGCTGCACTAGTAAGATGTTGTAGGTCAAATACTCAGCCCAGAGCCTGGAACTTGATAAATGGTAGCTGTGTTGTAAAGGACTGTAAAACAAGCCACCTCTGTAAAACTAAGTTTCTTGATCTGGGAGGAATCAGTTCAAAACTTTGAAGCATGTAATGACCTCTGTTCTTCAAGGAAATTTTTGTTAAATAATGTGATAATATTTTTAATTTCCCATTGGAGTACTATAGCTATTTACTGAACACCTATTGTTTATGCTAGGCTGGGTAAGGAATTATATTAAGGGACATGAAAGAAGCATAAGACGTGTCTTCTCTCATTTAAGACAGGATTGTTTACAACAGTAATTGCTTGACTTATTTACATGCCTTTCTTAACATTTCCTGCAAACAGAAAGCACAAATAAGTCCTTGGCAGCTATGACTGACATCATTAAATCAAAATGGAATTGGTTTATACTTCACTCTCTCAGAGGTTCCTTTTAAATTCTCTTTTCAGTTGCTCCAAAAGACATACAGCTTACAGTGTTTCCTTCTGAGAGTGTCAAGGAGGGAGACACTGTCATTATCTCTTGCACATGTGGAAATGTTCCAGAAACTTGGGTAATCCTGAAGAAGAAAGCAGAGACAGGAGACACGGTGCTGAAGTCTATAGATGGCGCGTACACCATCCGCAAGGCACAGTTGGAGGATGCAGGAGTATATGAATGTGAATCTAAAAATGAAGTGGGCTCACAATTGAGAAGTTTAACACTGGATGTTAAAGGTTAGTTTATTTATTTATTCATTTATTTATTTTGTTATTTTAACTTTTTTGTAGCTGTTCAGAGTTTCTGTGGATGGTAACAAGTTTCTAGTCTCAGATGAATGAGTTGGAAGAATGAGGCTGAATTCTGTGTGATTGTTGAGTGTGGTTATTTCTTTATGTATCTTGAAATAATCAAGCACAGCTGTTCTGTCCCATACAGTTTAGCCAGGAAGTTGACATTAATCACTGATGAATGTGGAATTCCCATTTGCTTTTTCCAAAGTTGACAATTAATTCATCATTGGTCTCTGAGGTCTTACATTTGCTAAGTGTTTAACCATATTTTCAAAACCTTTCAGTGGCAATCATAAGAAAACTATAGAATTAGGATTAGCACATTAAAAAAAGAATTCTATCCTGACCCTCTTCTTTCCTGCCAAGAGGAAATGCTATTTTCTGAACATGCCTATTTTCTGGACTGACTCTTTTCAGGACAATAATTGGGGATAGCAATCTTGATCCTAAACAACAGCAACAACACAAAAGCTCTAGACTACAGAAGAGCCTCTTTGAAAATACCTGCCCCTGGCCATGCTGCTTATTCTAATGGAGAGAGAGATGGAGGGGCAATGGTCTCAGCAAAACATCAGGGGCTCCTGAATTTCTTATCCCTCTTGTGAATGCACAGTAGGTAGAATCCATGGTGTAAGCAGGATGTGTCAGCTTTGACTAAGGGGTCTCACACTCCTTGCACACTAATGAGCCCCTATTGTGTATTGGAAGCTATACTTGGCCCTGGAGTAAACAAAGCTGCAAACAAAAAAATCAGCTCTTAAAAAATCAGCCTGGCATCTGGCCATCAGAGTTAGTAACCACTTTTCAAACTAGAGGAAGTTTGAACCTAAGCTAGAAAAACAGATAATAACTTTGCTAACTAATCTGGCCAAATTTCTCAAGATTGCAAGCCTTACCATATATTTTTTGTCTTTACCATACCCCCTCAAAACCTGACAATACATCCATCTAGAAATGTTATAGAAGGGGAAAATATTACAACTACATGTAAAACTTTTAGTTGTCAACCTGGGATGATTATCCTGAAAGGAGTTGATCTGGTCAATAAAGTTACTATGTGTTCAAAGAATGGAACACATTATTGTATCATGTCACTCAAACTGATGTAGGGGTTTATGTAATCAGTGCTTCCAGTGAAGTTGGGGATGAGTTTGAATGCTTTGAGAGCTCCGTTATGAGCAGGTTGAAATTAATTCATTCTTGTTTTTTTAATCCTTAATGACTCTGACCACCTTTAATTTAACTTAGTCCTAGGGAAAAAAAAGTGGACTCCTAACATTTCTATTTCTGTAATTCTGTTTGTAATTAATGGTTTTTTGGTTTTTTTTTTTTTTTTTGGTGCCAGGGATTGAACCAAGAGGCACTTAAACACTGAGCCACATCCCTAACCCTTTGGTCATTTTTGATTTTGAGATAGGGTCTTACTAATTTGCTGAGGCTGGCCTTGAACTTGCAATCCTCCTGCCTCAGCCTCCCAAGCCGCTTGGGATCACAGGTGTGTGCCACTGCACTGACGATTAATTGTTCTTTTAAAAAGACACCTTAAAGCTTGCCTTTTCTAGTTGCCTTACGTATTTTCTACCTTTTTCTTATTAATTAGATAAACGAAGTCTATTAGGCACTCAGAAATGCATGCCTCCAAACTGAATGTGGTTTAAAATAGCTGGATATGAATGAAGACAAAAAAATACTGACCCTTTTTTTCTGGATATTTTGAGATAGTTTTCCTTTGTGTTTAGCTTGGTTTCTAACTTCTTTTCTTTTGTTCTGGTTGGCATGTATTCCATTAATAGAAATGCCCAGGAGTCTTTAAAATGTTCAATGTTGATACAAGTAACAGAAAATTTTATTAGAAACTTAACCTGGCAACCGATTCAGTAGCAAATTTAAGTTTTTCTGCAGATGCCTGACGGAAAAACTGAGAGGCAAAAGATAAAGGGTTATTTACCTCATTGAAAAGAAAGCAATAAGGACAGAAATAATTTTGTCCTCCATGTCATTGATATTGATGCCTAACTACAATTATGATGATGAATATCCCATTAAAATATTACCCTTATACTTTGACTATCTGAGTATTAGCAAGGAAAAGTAGAACAATGAGGCAATTATCATTATATTTAGGGTGAAGTGTTTTTTCTTCAATAATTTGTAAAAATTCATTTCATATAATCTGATGGTAATGAGTCTTGTTTACTTCGGTGACTTTCAGTGTTTAGAAAGCTGAGAAGGAATTCGGTGATGGCCAAAGTCAGATCACTAATTCCTGCTGGGACTGAGCCAACATGTATGCCACTGAGTGACACTTAATTGTGAGATCATAGGATGTGGTACTAGCAGAGTGTCAGCAAGTCAGTCCCCAGTAATTTCATGCATTGTTCTTCCAAGGTTCAGATGTTAAGTGGTATTGCATCTGTCAAATGATTTTTAGTAGACTAAAAAGAGTACAGATTTAAAATCTTTTGTATCCTATCATCTTCTGTAGTAAGTTTACAGCTGAATGGAAAAATGATAGAAGCTAAGGAAAAATTTTATTAGTGTTCAAAACTCTTTGGAGTGGGGCACTAATTATGCCAAAAGTGGAGGGAAGTGCTGGCTATTCAAGTGGTGGACCAGAAGGAAAACAGACATATCTGCCTTTATGAAGTTCACAGTCAGAGGAGGAAACCACATTTGACATATAATCCTGTGGAGGAATGTTTAATTATCAGTTGTGATTGGGCTGTGAAGGGCAACTGTGGTGGGTAGGTTTTGAGAATTTATTGAGGTTCTTAATTTAGATTAGGGGACATGTAGAGCAGAGAAGGCCTTTCAGGGTAAGTAACATTTAAACTAAAACATGATATTATCCAAAGACAGTACAGAAATTCTAAAGAGGAAATATATATTAAGATGCTCTTACCTGAAACATACAAAACACAAAAACAAAACATATATATATATATATTTTTTTTTTTTCTGAAAAAGACTTTGGCAAGAATTCTTCCTCCCACTATCCTATTCCTGGTGTTTGACTACACTGGTTTAAGTGGTGTAAAGATTTTCTTGGAGAACTGGTTAGTCATTTCAGTTGATGGTGATCAGAGCCCCAGTACCTTGTAGAGGTATCTACCTCCGTTTCCCAAAACAAACACCCGTTTCTAATTCCTGTTCTTGTAAAGGACGCTCTCTTCTATTGTATACCTGAAATTGAATATTTTTCAATCCAAGTTTGTGGAAGTGAACAGTTGTCATCTTTAGATCCTTCATGACCATAGCAACCACCAACCAACCATTTGGATAATTCAGGGGAATGTGCGTTTGGGGTCCTGAAGGTGTTCCTTATCACTGCTTTGATTCCTTCTCTGGAGAATGAGTCATACTTTCATAGCAAGACATGTATTGTTATTAAATGGTTTCTCTGTGGACTTGACTTTAATTACATACCCTTGGTTGTTTTCCAGGACAAGACAATGATAAGGACTATTTTTCCCCTGAACTTCTGGTGCTGTATTGTGCATCCTCCTTACTAATACCTGCCATTGGAGTAATCATCTACTTTGCAAGAAAAGCCAACATGAAAGGGTCATACAGTCTTGTAGAAGCACAGAAATCAAAAGTGTAGCTAGCATTCGAAAGATTCAACCAGAGACACTATGTATACGTCCAAATCCTTAACACTGCTTGCCATTCCACAAGAAAAGTAATGAGCTGAGAGTTCACACTTCCTGGGAAGTATTGAAAATAGAAAGGAAAAGAGCAAGGGGCCAACAGAAAACTTTCTGCTTGAAAATCACAGACATAAGATGAGATGATTTCAGAGTTTTCTTGATATGTATATAAAATAATCTGTACATATGTAAAATAAATTATGCCATAGCAAGTTTGCTTGAAATAGCAACATCTTATATTCAGATCATGAAAATAGTTAAACAGTGTGCTTGGACTGACTGTTTTAAGTTAAAGCATCTTAGGAAAATTTAATATTGACTGGCAGCTGACCTATGTCATCTTTCTCATATTTTATTTCCTTTAACAAAATTTATTTCTATGAAGTTTATTGACAATAATTTTATGTTTTATAAAGAAGCCAGGGTTTTATATATTTATAGGCAAATGACACAGAGGGCTCTGGGCTGACTTTCAGGTACTGTATAACCTCAACCTTTCTATGATGGTTCACTGGGTTTCTCTGTGTGGTACTAGCATGGTACGGACATGTTTTATGATGTTTGTTCATTGGAATCTTGCATAACTTTCTAATGTAGTTTAAAAATGCAATTTCATTCAATTTTCTTTTGTAAATGTTTAGTTTTTCTTTTGTATAGTAAAGTGATAATTTCTGGAATTGGAAGGGTTGTGTGTTTATTTATCATAAATCGTGTCTTTAATGATGTAGCTCTTTTTGGAATGCCAAGTTACAAGGGGGAAAACCTCAAACTATGGAGATAATATACATACTCAAAATTTGGTCTTCGGACTCCTTTTAGCAAAATGACCATGGGAACTTGAGGGAAAACAGACTGGTGCCACTCTAACCTAGTGAATTGAGATACCTGGTTTTGAGTCTTTGAGATCTGCAGTTTTTAAACTGGAAACATACATGGCACACATAGAGTGAGTGCAGATGAATGCGCACACATTAATGAGCAATAAAAGAACATTTACATGCATACCACAAGTCTAAGAGAAGGAACAATACTGTTTTTCAGGGCCTTTTACATGCCACATACTTAAGGTAACTCCTCTCACTGAGCAGTAAGCAATAAATATCAATATCAATAAATATTATAAATTATATGCTGATCACTTCCTTGTTTTCTTTGCAGATTTTATACCTCTTTAAGTGTCTCTAAGTAGCTCATCATTTATTTTGGTCAGGTTTTGAATTTTAAATAAATACAATCAAATGATATATTTGCCTTGTGATTTTATTTCACTCAAAATTATGTTCTTATCTAATTCACCCATTTTGTTGTGTACAGGTCATTTGTTTTTATTGTTTAGTATTTCATGATGATGAGACTTTGCCACCATTTATTTGTCCATACTATTGTTGATGGATATTTGGGCTGTTTTCAATCTTGTCCTTCTCCTTCATTTATTTCCCTCCCTCCCTCTTTTCTTTCCTTCCTTTCTTTTTTGTATACTTTTATATGCCCAAATAGAAATTCTTTATCAATTACACACTTTGCAGCTACTTTCTTCCAGCAACTGAGTGTCTTGCATTTCCATTTTTAGCAACAGTCACTTTGTCTATTGCAGGAACACAGAATTTTCTTATCTTTTCCCTAAAAGCATTATATTTTAAGTTTTATACCTGTGTCTATGACCCAACTTGAATAAATTTTGTGTCTACTATAGAGTCATGGTAGAAATTCATATTTTTGCATGTGAATGCCCAATTGTTTTAGCACACTTTGCTAAAAAGACTAATTTTTTGTGTGTCTCTCTTTGAATAACCTTGATTCTATTAGGAATCTATTGACCATATTTGGTGTATGGCTATTTCTGAACTTTGTATTTTGTTCTGTGGATTGATATGTTTCTTCATATACTAATATGACACTATTGTGTTCACTATAGCATTAAAATAAGCTTTGAAATAAGGTAGTGTGTGGTCTCCAATTTTATACTTCTTTAAAATTTGTAGCAATGATAATCCTTTGAATTTTCATATAAATTTTAGAATCTGCTTGCTAATTTCTATTTTTAAAATTATGCAAGCATTTTGACTATGATCTCCTTAAGTTGTGGAAAAATTAATAATATTGAGACTTCAAATACCTGTATCCAGAACCCATTCTTTTGCTCTTATCATTAATGGTTTGTTATTTCATGTCTCATAAATCCTTGGTAAATTTAAGTATTTCATGGTTTTTGAGTATTGTAAATGGTATTGGTTTTTAAATTTCAATTTCTAGTTATTTGTTGTCAATATTTTGATATACAATTGAATGTGTACACTAAGTGGCTATTTTTTAAACTTGCTAAAAACTCACTTATTCAGTTTTAGTAGCTTTTTTAGTAGATTCCTTAGATTTCCTACATAGAAGATCATTTATTCTGAGAGTACAGATAGTTTTACTTCTCCCTTTTCAGTTTACACTCCCACACCAAATTTACTGCACTTGTTGGGGCACCACCCAGTACAATGTTGAATAGAAGCAGAAAGAACAGATACACTTGCTTTAGTTCAAATCTTAGGAGAAATTAAGTTTTTCACTTTTAAACACAATACTAACTGTGGATTATTTTAGATTCTCGTGTGATTTTCCTTTGTGTGTGTGGGCGTCTGCTAATATTGCATATGCATTAAACTGTAGTTGTTAAATGAACTTTTTCCATTACTGAGATTATCCCACTTGGTCATGCTATATTATCCACTTTACATGCTGTTGGATTGAATTTGTTAAAATTTTGTTAAGAATTTTTGGGTCTATATTAATGTTGATGTGCAGTTTTGTAAAATCTTTCAACTGTTGGTAACGCTAGGCTCATAGGATGAGTTGGAAAGTATTCCCTTCTATTCAATTTTCAGGAAGTGCTTCTGTAAAATCATGTTATCTCTTCCTTAGATGTTTAATAGAATCTGCATGAAATCATATGGCCCTGGAGTAGTCTTCATGGAAAGGTGTTTAAGTATAAATTCAGGTTTTCAGTAGACCATGGATTATTTCAGATTCCTACTTTCTGTTGAGGAAATTTTGGTAGTTGCTGTCCTTCAGGATTTTTTTTTTCATTTCATCTCAGTTGAACTTATTGGCATTAATATGTTTACAATATTTATAGCACTAAGTGCCTACATTAAAAATGAAGAGAAATCCCAAATAAATACGCTTATGCTCCATCTCAAAATCCTTCAAAAGGAAGAACAATCTAACCCCAAAACCAGCAAAAGACAGGAAAATATCAAGATCAGAGCTGAAATCAATGAACTTGAGAACAAAAAATCTATAAGAAGAATTGGTGAAACAAAGAGCTGGTACTTTGAAAAAATAAACAAGATAGACCCCTAGCGATTCTAACTAAAAGAAGAGAAATGAAGCAAATCAATAAAATCTCCAATGAAAAAGGAGTGATCACAACTGACCCCACGGAAATCCAACAGATATAAGATTATATTTTGAAAACTTATACTCCTCCAAATTTGATAATTTGGAAGAAATGGATAAATTTCTTGACACATACAACATCCCTAAATTGACACAGGATGATATTGAATTCCTAAACAACCCAATCACAGGCACTGAAATCCATATTGCGATTACAAGTCTACCAAAGAAGAAAAGCCCAGTACCTGATGGCTTCCCAGCTGATTTTTACCACACTTTTCAGGAGGAACTAACACCTCTCCTTATTAAGTTATTCAAGAAATTGAAAAGGAGGGAACTCTCCCATCCACTTTTTATGAAGCAACCATAACTCTGATACCAAAACCTGACAAGGATATATCAAAAAAAGAAAACTACAGACTAATATCCCTGATGAACCTGGATGCAAAAATCCTTAATAAAGTCCTAGCAAACTGTATTCAAAAACATGTAAAGAAGATAATCCATCATGATCAAGTGGGCTTCATCCCAGGAATGCAGGGCTGATTCAGCATATGCAAAACAATTAACATAATTCACCACTTAAACAGAATCAAGGACAAAAATCATAAGATCATCTCAATGGATGCAGAAAAGGCCTTTGATAAAATCCAGCTCCCTTTTATGTTCAAAACTCTAGAAAAGATAGGGATCAAAGGAACATTTCTGAACTCTGTAAAGGCTATATATGCTAAACCCTCAGTTAGTATAATACTAAACACAGAAAAGCTGAAAGCATTTCCATTGAAATTGGGAATAAGACAAGGCTGTCTACTTTCACCACTTTTATTCAATATTGTTCTTGAGACCCTAACTGGAGCAATTAGGCAAGAGAAAGAAATAAAAGGGATAAAAATAGGAAGAGAGGAAGTCAATCTCTCTCTTTTTGCTGATGACATGATCCTATATCTGGAAGATCCAAAAAACTCCATCAGTAAACTGCTGGAACTTATAAACAGATTTAGCAAAGTGGCAGGCTACAAGATCAACACCCACAAATTAATAGCTTTCCTATACACTAATAATAAGAGGACTGATGAAGAAATCAGGAAATCAGTCCCATTCACAATATCTTTGAAAAAAATAAAATACTTGGGAATTAACCTAACAAGGGAAATCAAAGATCTGTACAACGAAAATTATCGGTCATTGAAGAATGAAATCCAAGATGACCTAAGAAGATGGAAAGATGTTCCATGCTCTTAGGCAGAATTAATACAATAAAAATGGCCATTCTACCGAAAGCTCTATATAGATTTAATGCAATGCTTATTAAGATACCAATGTCATTCTTTACAGATATAGAAAAAGAAATTCTCACATTCATTTGGAACAATAAGAAACCTAGAATTGCCAAAACATTACTAAGCAAGAAAGACGAAACAGGTGGTTTTGCCATACCAGATCTAAAACTATACTATAGAGCTGTAGTAACAAAGTCAGCATGGTACTGGCATCAAGATAGGAAAGAAGACCAATGGAATAGAATAGAAGACCCTGAAACAAACCCTCAAGTCTTTAAACATATGATTTTCCACAAAGGGGTACAAACTATTACATGGAAGAGAGACAGCCTTTTCAACAAATGGTGCTGGACAAACTGGACAGCCACTTGCAAAAAGTTGAGATTAGACCCATATCTTTCTCCTTGCACAAGAACCAAATCAAAATGGATCATGGAGCTAGGAATTAAACCAGCTACCTTGCAACTGATGGAAGACAAATTAGGTCCAACACTTCAGCATTTGGGAGTAGGCAAAGACTTTCTCAACATGTCTCCTAAAGTGAAGGAAGTAAAGTCAAAAATCAGTGATTGGGATGCCATAAAGCTAACAAGCTTTTGCACTGCCAAGGAAATAATCAAAAGAGTCAAGAAGTTTCCTACAGAATTGGAGAGAATCATGGACTATGATTTCTCTGACAGGGGCCTCATATCCAGAATCTACAAAATCCTCAAAAACCTCAACTACAAAAACACAAACAACCCAATCAATAAATGGGCCAAAGAGCTAAATAGAAACTCCTCAACAGAGGACATTGATCAAGCCAATGAATACATGAGAAAGTGCTCTAAATCACTAGTAATCAGAGAAATGCAAATGAAAACTACATTAAGATATCACCTCATGCCAGTCAGAATAGCAAAAATGAAGAAAATAATAATAGATGCTGGAAGGGTTGTAGAGAGATAGGCACACTAGCAACTGTTGGTGGAGCTGCAGACTGGTACAGCCCCTCTGGAAAGCAGTGTGGAGAATCCTCAAAAAACTAGGGATGAGCCTACCATATGATGCTACTATTCCTCTCTTGTGTCACATTACAGTGACATAGTGAAATCAAAGTTCATAGCAGCTCAATTTACAATAGCTAAATTATGGAAACAACCCAGATGTCCCTCACTGGATGAATGCATCAAAAAACTGTGGTACATATATACCATGGAATAGTACCAGCAATTAGAAACAATGATATTGCAGCCTTTGAAGGTAAATGGATGGCTATGGAAGAAATTAGCTGAGTGAAATCAGCATAACCCAGAGAACAAAGGGTCAAATGTCTTCACTCATCTGTGGAGGCTGGAGCTAGACCCTGGCTATTGAGAAAGGAGGTCTATTATCATGTTTTAAATCGGGTAAGGTGTAATGTCATACAACCTAAGGCATTTGTAGAGATGAATTGGGAAGTAGGGGAGGGATAATGGTGGGTAACTGGGGGGAGGGCTCCTGGGGGTAAATCTAATTTTCAGAGTATATATATATATATATATATATATATATATATATAATTTTGTTAGAAGCTTGTTTAATTATTCAATAAATAAATTTCTGAATAAAAAAAGTTGTTTATAATATAATATTAGTATCATTTGAGTAACAGATGGATCTTTAGTTATATATCCTTTTCCACTCCTAATGTTATTTGGGTTATCTTTTTTCTTAGTAAATTTATCTGTCAGTTTATCTATTTTGTAGATGTTTTCAAAGAACTAGATTTTGGTTTCTTTGAGATTTATCTACTGATTATTTATTCCTGTGCCATTGATTTCTATGTGTATACTTTTCATTTCATTTTCTGCTTACTTTGATGGAATTTGTTATTCTTTTGCTAGATTTTTAGGGGAAAGCTCACATAATAATTTTCAATCTTTTCTCTTTTTTAATATAAGCATTGGTAGAGATAAATTCTTTACCAATGTAGAGAATTTGTGTTGTAGGCTTTGTGTTGTCTGCATGTCATAGTTTTTAATATGCTGTATTTCATTTTTAGGAAATTTAAAATATTTTCTAAATTTTCTTGCAATTTCTTCTTCAAAAATTGGGTTATTTAAAAGTGTGTTCCATGTATTGGGAACTTTCTATCAGCCATCCTTCTTTTATTTATTCTTAATTTAATTCCAGTTCAGTGTGGGAACACACTTCTTATGGTTTCACTCCTATTGAATTGATTGAAATATACTTTATTGTTATGATAGGGTCTAACTTGGTGAATATTCTATGCATAGTTGTAAGCCATGTGTATTCTCTTGCTATTGAGTAGAGGGCACTATAAATGCAAATAAGAAGTTATTTAGTGTTTTTCAATTCTTTTGTAATTGTATTTGTTCTTATACTTCATCTTCAATCAATCACCGATAACAGCTTTGGAGTTTCCATTTTCAATTTTGAATTTTTCTGTGCCCTCTGCAAAGTCAGGGAAACACAGAGGGGGACCCAGCAACCAGGGTGATTAGGCAGAACAAGTAGAGAGCATACCCATTAAAAAACAGCAGGAGAGAGATATTGTTAGATTATTAGTAGTACCAACACCCAAATTGGAAACCACCCAAAAATTCATCCACATATGAATGAATAAACAAACTGTGGTATATCCATGCAATGGGGATAGTCTGTATCAATAAGTAATGAACTACTTATATGTGCAACATAAATCTCACAATCCTTGTGATTAATGAAAGGAACCAGCCAAAAAAGAATACATACCATGTGTGCATTATAGTTTTCTTTAATTTGTCCATATGATGTCCTCATTAAAATTCATTAAAATGAAAAGTAGTCTGTAGTGACAGAAATTAACAAATGAGTGGTTGCTTTGAGAGAGGATGTAAGTTAGAGAGGAACATGAATTGCAAAGAAGTATGAAGAAACTTTATGGGATGAAGAATATATTCATATTATATTCCAGGCAAGTGGTCTGGAAACCACCCAAAAATGCTCTACTGCTGAGCCACCACTCCCATGCCCAATCCTTTTCTGTTTATCACAAGTATCCACATTGCCGCAAGATAACTTTATATTGGTGTAAAAAATGCTAATAGAAAAAAACAGTCAATGTACTTTTTTGTAAACTCCAAAGTTCATTTCTTGAATTATGATTACTTGCAACAAATAGATGAATCTTACAAAAATACTATTGAGTACAAGAAACCATTTGTAAAAGAGTAGATGCCAAGCCAGGTGTGGCAGACCATACCTGTAATCCCAACTACTTGAGACGCTGAGGCAAGATGATTTCAAGTTTGAGACCATTCAACAAGACTCTGCCTCAAAATAAAATAAAAAGGACTGGGATATAGCTCAGTGGTAGAACACTCGCTTAGCATGCTGGTTTCATTCCCAGCAGTAAAAAAAAAAGAGAGAGAGTTGACTATATGATTTCATGGTGGCATAACTCAAAAGCCAGCAAAAGTAATACATGGAGTTAGAAATGAGAATATTAGTTATCCTTTGTGCAGCAGTAACAAGAAGGGGAACAAGAGACTGTTTTGAGATCTGTTCTGTTGCTTTATCTTGGCTGTGGTAATTTTAATAAAATTTACATTTAATAAAGCAAGTTCTGGGGCTGGAGTGGTGGCTCAGTGGTTGGAGTGCTTGCCTGGCATGTGTGAGGACCCAGATTTGAACTCCAGCACCACATACACAACTAAGTGTTGGAGAAACAAAGGCCAGATGAAAAAATATATGGTTGATTCTCTCTTCTCTTTCTCTCCCTCTCACACACACTTCTCTCTCTCCCTCTCTCTAAAAAAAAAAAAATGTAAAAACAAAAACAAAAAAGCAAGAGCATCAAAGGCCTAGAGAAAAGGAGGGCATGTCTGTGTATTGGGAAAAGAACTAAGAAGGAAGCAGATGATTTTGCCTACCCCACACCCTATCTTTTGTCTTCCTTGAGGTAATAGGAAAGAAAGCAATAGGATTCACCCTCATAAGAAATGCACCATAACCTGAACTGCAAGGAAGAACTGGACTGAGGCAGTCACAGGTGAAGGATACGGTTTGGCATGGAGATACTAGTAAACACCAGGAAGCCTCCTGGAAGCTGAGCTACGGGCTGCACAGGGACTATGTTGGACACCCTCTAGAGCCCGTCAGATCACCCTGGCAGAGGAGTCACGGCAGCTGTCCTCATCGCTGCCTAATAAACAGCTGCATATAGATCCTATTCATTTTCCAGAAAAACATCTGTGTATGACCTGAGATTTAGCTAAGCCTCAGCCCTTGTCAATAGCCCAAAGCACTAGAAAGTTCCCTTAGGAACAGAGTCTGATTCTCTGCATCCAGAAGGTCCATGATATTGTGGGGAGAAAAATACTGAAACATCTGCCACTGGAGAACAGAGATGTCCCCACCTCCTCTTCCTGATCTTGGTTAAGAGATTCTTTAAAGAGAGAAAGCAAAAATTAGGGTAAAGACAGGTGAAAGAAGGTAGGCACATCTTGCACTTGAACGGTAGTTGATAGATCTTTGGAAGACTCTTTCCCCCTGACTCTCCTTGTCTTGAAACAGGTGTGCTTTGTATAGGTTGCTACTGTCGGTTTTCTCTGGCTGGCATCAGAGTGAATCATCAGAGAAACATGCCAGGGTTTTCCTCTGCTGTAGACGTCCTTCATATTGTCTACAAAGTTGAACTACCTCATTCATGTGCTTAATAGTCTGCTGGAAAAATTAAATGATTGATTTGGGGAAAAAACAAAAGCACTTTATTAGTAAACCTAATAAAGTTTTTTTTGGGCCGGGGAAATACTGGGGATTGAACCCAGGGTTGCTTAACTACTGAGCCACATCCCAGACCTTTTTATTTTTTATTTTGAGACACAGTCTTGCTAAGTTGCTTAGGGCCTCGCTAAGTTGCTGAGACTGGCTTTGAACTCATTGTTCTCCTGTCTCAGCCTCTGGAGTCTCTGAGATTATAGGAGTGCACCACTACACCCGGTCACAGTTGTTTTATAGTCTGGTTTCCCTAGACATGGATTCAAACCTTGTGCAGACTTTTGGTAATATTGGTCCTCAGCTACAAGAATATCTGAATTTATGAACCTGACAAGTTTGTCATTTCCTTCTCTGATACTGTGATAGTCAAAGATTCCTGTTATGAGCTGGGGACTTCTAGGGAAACTGAGGCAATGCAAAGAACCCCTGCCCCTGGAACCTGATTCTTGCAACAAAGTCAGAAAGATTTCAGACACGTTGTTTAGAGGAACAGGACTGAGTTTATTGAAGGGATAGGAAAAGGGAAAGGGGACACTTTCAAGGGAGAGAGTGGGTCCTCTCAGACAGGAGAGGAACAATGTGCCTGCCCTGCACTCCAGTTTCATTGGGGATCCCAGAGTAGTTTCCAGAGATTCCTGCCCAGGCCCACCTCTTGACTTTTGACTGAGAGCAAAGAGACATCACGCTCTAGGTAACATTGCCATGAGGACTCTAGGTGACGTTGGCCATGCTGACCAGTTCTAACTGGACTCTTAGTCATACACCCTTACAGATTTTCTGATTAAAAAGAACTATCCTTTCTTCCCTGAGTTTCAGGATCTGGTCACCAAGGCCTTCTCCTCCAGGGTAACTTGGGTTCCTCCTGTTAATATTATTTTGGGCCTGCATTTCCTCTGCAGATAACAGGTTTCTTGCTGAGGCATATGACACATCCTGTTCGCTTAGGCCAGGCAGAGCTTCAGGTAAATTGCTTTTAGGAAAAGAAAGCATGTAGGGTCAGCACGGTGAGTCTTTTGAATAGAATTATTCTCTTCTTCTGGTGTTCCCACCATTCGCCTCTGTATGTACCCTAGCAAAACCAGGGATAATTATCAGACTGAAAAATTTGGTGCCGTCCACCGCAGGTAACTAATACCGTAGCCACTTCTGCTCTGGGTGAATGATGTAGGAAAAATATGAAATAGCTTCTAGTGTGCTTACAAATAAAGAAAATCTGCACAGACAACAAACACTTCTTGAGGAAACGCAGGTTTGGATAATGGTCAAATATGGAAAGTTTTCTTCCTTCTGTTTCCGGTATGGAATCCCCAGGTATGCCTCATTTGCTTTGCTAATGACAGATTTGGGGAAAATGTTAACAGCAATTGAAGTGAGCACTAAAATTACTGGGGAAGGTAATAGTTGGGCACTCATTTTATCCATTAAGAAGTTTCAGTTTTCTTAAATATAAAATTTAGATTATTTTGAAGCAGCTTTCATTTTAGTTCAATGATGGTGCAAGTTTCACTTCTGAAAAAAAATTTGTGCAGTGGTTTTTCAGGCTTTGCTGCTATTAAAGAAAACAATTTCTCTCTAAAGGGACTAATCTGTAAGGCTCGATTGAGAAGAGTCTGACAAATTGAATGGAACCAAATGTATGGAATATTTAGCAAAGACAGTGCTATAGGGAGAGAGCACTTATTGTTTTCCGTTCTTTCTTCATGGCAGGAATCCTGGGGAAACTGTGGAGCAGTAAATCAAGTTGGTTCCATGAAAAGGCAATGCTTCAGTCTTGAAAAAGAATGGACAGCATTGACCGCATGGGGTGAGGGAGGCACTGTGAATCACTCCTAAATTGTACTGTGAACAATTTAAACTAACTTTCTCAAATGAAATTTTCAGTCTGTGTAAAAGGATTTTTAAAATCAAAATCTGTAATTAAGAAGTTATGGCTACTTTTCTTTAATCCAACTTGCATGTAATTAAAATTCACTCAGTTATTGGGACCTTGAATCCTATCATGCTGGAAATCCAACAAGTGCAATTAAACATTGAACTTGGAATGCATGATTAAAAATGAACTTTATGACTTCAGCTTGAGGTCATACTTGGTACTTATAAATTTAGGAAAGCAGTCATGTACCACTTAATAATGGGGTTACAGTTTCTAAGATGTGGGTTGTAAGGTGATTTCATCATAATGCAAGTGCCGTACAGCATACTTAACACGATTCTAGATGCGATGGCCTACTACACACGTAGGTATTGTGGTATAGCCTATTGCTCCCAGGCTACCATCTGGTACAGCCTGTTATTACTGAATACTGAACCACAGGCAAGTGTGGCATAATAGTATTGGGATATAGTATTATCACTTAGTGTTTGTGTATCTTAGCATACCTAAAAGCCGAAAAGATATGGTAAAAATATGATATAGAGGATTTTTAAAAAGCACACTGATATGAGGCACCTCGTGTAAATATAGCTTGTAGGACTGGAAATTGTGCTGGGTGAATGGATGTGAGGTCCTGGGACATCACCACACACTACCTGTACCTTTAGGTTATATTTATTGTTATAAATTGCTACAAGTTTTCTTCAATAATAAATTAACCTTAGCATACCATAACTTTTTTACTTTATTTACTCTTAATATTTTTAAAATTCACTCAGTTATTATTTTTAAACTTTTAGTAATAACACTTGGCAATTTATTTTTACTTTTTAAACTTATAGTAATAACACTTGGCTTAACACATTAGACAGATATATGAAAATATTTTTCTTTATATCTTTATTTATAAACATTTTTCTATTTAATTTTTTTAACTTTTTAAATGGTTTTGTTGTTAACTAAGGAACAAACTCACAAATGAACCCAGGCCTACCCAAGGTCAGAATCATCAGTATCACTGTCTTCCACTCTACATCTTGTCCCACTGGAAGGTCTTCAAGGGCAATGACACACATGCAGCTGTCACCTCCTCTGATGACAGAGCCTTTTTCTGGAATCTCTCCTGAAGAATGTGCAGGGCCTGCTTGAGGCTGTTTTACAGTAAACTGTAGAAGGAGTACACACTAAAATAAAGATAGTAAGTGTAGCATAGTATAGATAACATGCGAACTAGTGGTCATCATTCGTCATTGTCAAGTGTCACATACCGTACAAGTGTATGTTCTGTTCCTTTGTATGATGACCAGCACAGCACAAGCACACCACAAGCACATGAGGAATGTGTTGTGTGATGACTTAGCCGCAGCCATGGCATTGCCAGACAATAGGGACTTTCACCTTCATTATATTCTAACAGAACTACTCGCTGATTGCACATCATTAGGCAGTGCATGGCTATGTTCATGGGAAGGCCACTTTTTAAAGAGCAGACTCCAGGAGTAGCTTTTCATTGGGGT